>JAHFWL010000090.1:0-98241 GCA_021292165.1 Shinisaurus crocodilurus
GTTTCATTTTCATCGCAGCTATGCTCCATGTGAGAGGGAATGTTTTTAGGGCAAGGCCAGTAATTACTTGGATTGGACGTGTAAGTCCATGTCATTCTGTTTCTACATTTATCTGTGGTTTCCCCTCCCCCCAGTGTGTGTGTGTGTGTGTGTGTGCGTGCGTGCCTGTACACTCAGAAAAATTCAAGTGGAATCTTGTTAGCTCATTGATGGAACAGATTATGTCAGTGGACCAGGAAGGGGGGTGATGCATGCCTTCTCTTCCCTGCATCCCCTCAAAATCTGTTCCAGAGGGGTTGGGGATGGGGACATTTCAGAGCATATTTTGGGAGGTCCTAGGGAGCTGCAGGGTGAGGAGAGGAGAGAGTCTCATCATGAGAGTGGAAATCCACTTGCCAAGCATTGGATTCCACCCTTTACCTCTAAATATGCATCTCTGAATGTATATTCTCACAAATGCACATTTCTAAATGCATTGGGTTAGACCAGTGTTCTCCAACCTTGGGTCCCCAGATGTTTTTGGCCTACAGAGAGATGGTGTCAGGTAACACTCTACACTACCTGCTCTCACTTCTGCCCTGTTGGTGAGTGCGACTACACGGTCCCTTACACTTTAGGACCAGGCGCATAAACCCTTCTCAGGCTAAGCATCAACACTTAAAAACCTGAGGGGAGGGTCAAATGAAACCTTTCCCCTACTAATGAGGGAAAAGATTAATACTGGTTATTAAGGATCTAGCTTAAATTTATGATACTGTGGGTACAAAGGTGTGTGTGTGTGTGTGTGTGTGTGTGTGTGTAGATTTCAAAGTAAAGCAGGTTAATAACGCCAAGCTGACACGTGGGATTTGGGTAGCAAACAAAATAAAAATAAGTTTATTTTAATTCTCAAAATCTTAGTTCCAGAAAATAACTTTAAACCTGCCTACCCCAAACACTTTGTAATTAACCTAAGTCCCTATAACTCTAAATACTCTCACTCCTCATACAAGCACTGATTTCTCTCAAAACTCCTGACAAGACACAAATAACCCAACTAACCTAACTCCCCAACTCCCAAACTCTCTCAATACTCCAAATACACACTCAACCACTAACTCTCAACTCACTAACTCTGACATCACTCAAACACTCCTTACATACTCCTCCTCCCACCCTTTCCAAGACATCACAAACCACACCCACAGTTCAACATTCTATACTCACTAAATATACTAAATCAGACATACACCAGGGAACTGAATTGTGGGGTTACGCCACAGTGAGCCCTAATCTTACCTCCCTGTAGGGGTTGGGCCCACCCACTTTTCCTACAGCGGAGGATCTGGGAACAGATTCTGAGGAAGATGATGATGAGGAGGAGAAGATGGAGGGGAAGGAACCTGCAGCAGGTTCCCCAAGGCCAGCGGACTTAGAGATAAGTCTAACTGTCAGTGAGGATCAATTGGTGTCAAATTCCATGGGAAAGTAATCTGAGCTCTCTGATCAGGAGAAGGGTGAATCAAGCGTCACTAACTTTATTTTTTTCTGATAAAGTTTTTTGGTTAGAAGCCATTGTTGGGATCTTCTTGGAAGGAGGAGGGGAAGTAAATAAGTAAGTAAGTAAGTAAGTAAGGCCCCGACAGTCTCACTCCTACAATATATTGTCCCAGAACCTGATATCATGGGACCAACACTGAATACTTGTTGTGGCAGGTAAATTGTTGTGAACCGCCCAGAGAGCTTCGGCTGTGGGGTGGTATAGAAATGAAATAAATAGATAAATAAATAAATACTTCTTGCTATAGCTTGTCTAGGTAGGGATGGGTGAGAATTTCAGTTTGTTTTGTTTGTTTATTTATTTATTTATTACATTTCTATACCACCTTTCTGCTAAGGCACCCAAAGTGGTTTACAATGTTTAAAATACACAAACAAACGTTACTCCCCCAAACCAAACATACACCAGTTCTCTCAGGCCAACTGAAGGTTTCTTCTGGAGCTGCTGAACAATCTCCCTGGCCTGGGCTTTTCTTCTGCCTACCCTCAGGGCACACAGGTCTTAAATAGCCCCAGGGAAGGTGGGGGAGGGGCTGCCCCAACAGTCCTCTCAGGCCGGTGATGGTCATCTCAGGAGCTGATGGCAGTTGCTCCCTGGCCTGGGCTTCTCTTCAGTTCAGTTCAGTTTTACCATAATTCAGTTCAGAATTCGCAAAGTTCTCCATATCTGGGACAAAAAGAACATAGGCACATGGGAACATAGCAAGCTGCCTTATACTGAGTCAGGGCACTGGTCCATCTAGCCCAGTGCTGTTGACACCGACTGCCAGCAGCAGCAGCTCTCCAGGGTTTGGGGCAGGATTCTTTCCTAGCCTTACTTGGAGATGACAGGGATTGAACTTAGGCCCTTCTCCATGCAAAGCAGGTGCTCTACCCCTGCGTGATGGCCCTCCCCTAGATTAAAATGAATGAACAAACAAACAACAAATTTAAGATTATTTTTTTTAAAAAAAATGAGTGTGGGAGAAACTGAAACTGGCAGATATGTCCAACAGGGCCCAGGGCTTTGGGAGCTTTGCTCTTAAACGTCTAGCTTTGAACCTTTGTGTATTCAGCCATGTTTGTAGTTCTGAATTAAGAGTTGCCAGCATTCTTTTCTGACAGGCTCCTCCCCTTTAACATCTATACAGCACAGCAGGCAGGTCCAATCTATGCTAGGAATAGCTGTACCTATTGGATTTGGCTGGTGCACAGGGCCGGATTAAGAGCATTATGGGCCTGGTGCTGAGGATTTTGGTGGGCCTTTTTATGGAAATAAATAAAATGAAGACGCAATTTTATATTAAAACAAATTAAATATTTTAATTACCATTAAAGTGCCAAAACTCAAAAACTCCTGCAGCTCATCAGTAAGGGTCTTCCCAATTTCCCCCAAATTTATTTATTAAAAAAGAAAAAGCAGCCACAACAAAAAGCCAGGAAGCTTTGCTTGACCAAGAATAATTGTGTTGTTCTTGTTGCTTTGTTTTTTTGTTAAACTAGCATTTGAACAATTGAGCTGCGAATCAGAAAGATCTTTTGCTCGAGGCTGGAGAGAGAGGTCCCTTCTAAATCTGAATATTACAGACCCTAGCAAGCCCCCCATGTGCTAGAAGTTCTCACAAAGAAATGTAGTAACAGTGATTGAAATGCAAAACTACTGAAATGCTAATTTGAGAACAACAGTTCTTGCTAGGTCTTGCCTCAAGCCTGTAATGCAGATGTGCTTAGAACACCTTTCTAATCTTGAAAAAATCATTAATTATGCTGAATGATAACGATCAGAGCTAACTCAAATCGTGCTGCGTGTCCCTATATTGTGGGCCTCTTTTCTGTTATGGGCCTGGAGCTGTCGCTCCAATCGCCCCTATGTTAATCCGGCCCTGCTGGTGCAGATGGGTGAGAATTTCCTTTCAGTTTGTTTTTGATAAGAATTTATTAACATTTGCAAAGTTCTTCATATGTGTGAAAGAAAGAAATTGATATGTTTTTTGTTTGTTTTGTTTTGTTTTAAAGTAAATGTGGGAGAAACCAAAATGGAGAGATTTGCCCATCCGTATCTGAAACTCATCTATGGCTGGAAACTGTGGTACTCCACAGCCTCACTCTCAGTCTCCTCACCCCTGGTGGCTTCTCTGCAGGCTTCAGTTACAACCAGGAGAGAAAACATGACTGGAATCCTGTGTCTGCAACTTTGCAACCAAGTGTCTAGTTCTGGTCTTACTTTCAGGGTGCAACTCCTCCTCTTCCTCCTTTCTTATTTGATTCCTAAACCTGCTTCTGGGAACATTGAACAGCTGGCATTTGCAAGACCAGCCTTGCTTCCAAAGAGTGTTGCTGCTCACTGCAACTTGGAGCAAAAGGGAGCAAGCCAGGATAAGTCCACAGCAGTTGGCAGATCTCTTCTTCTGCAAAGTTTGCACAGACCGTGTTTGTCTGCTACAACATCCCCACTTGGCAAAGTTCCTAGTCAAAGGAATACAGTTTGATTTGTTTCTATGGCACAGAAAGTAGTACATTTTCACTCCACAGGGAGCTTAAACCATCTGCGTGAATTCTTTCAAAGCTTTGCTCTGCATTTTGAGGGAAGGAGAGGTGTTGTGCCTTTATCTGTTGTCTGTACAATGTGCCCAGTTCTCGGCATGCAATTCCCTCTGGATTGAAAACATCATCAAAGTTAGCATGGCATGAAGTTAGTAGATGCGGGCCTAGGTTGACTAAAAATGAGGCAGTGAGGAAAGGGTACCAGTTCACGAGCAAACAAACAGGCTAAGGTGGTAGACTACAAAGGTTCAAAAGTATGAAATATATACTAGTGGGGACCTGCAACAGAATGTTGCGGTGTATGTGAGTGCTAGAGATGGGTGAGTCATCCAAGACTCTCCTTGGAATGGCTCAGAATTTTTCCAGGTTTTCAAGATTAAAAAACAAAAAAATGTGCAAATGTTCCCAAGTCAATCTGTAGGCTCAGACACTATTTCCCCCGACATCTGCCTCTGTCACCTCCCCGACGCCACCTCTGCCACCAGCACAAAAGCACACCCACCTTCCTTCTAATCTCTCTGTGTGATGGGCAGATGGTACTTTGGTACTTTAAGTAGGGATCTGCAGATTTTCTTTCACCCATTCCATCTGCGTTTTGTGGTTTGTCCGCCATGTTTCATTTCATCATCTGCTCATTGACAGAAATGGATCTTTTGCCCCTTCTGAAAAGTCTGCTACAATTTATTGCGTTGTCTGAACCCAGCTGCACTAACAAGCCATGGCTTGTTAACCACGAACAACCCATGAAGAGAACCCATGGTTTGTTGTTGGGTTGTGAACTCTGGATTGTTAAACATGGTTTGTTTTGTTATCTCGGCTGGGTTCAGACATCATGATAACAAACATTTCAACAACAACAACCCACAGTTCAACGACAACCGACATTCAACCCATACTCAACCCTTGAGTGTGAGTTATCGTGTTGTCTGAACCCAGTCAATGTAAATGTTGGCATGCAAGATACAACAAGGAAGAAATTACTTTCTTGAATGAAGGTGAGCAAATGCTGACACACTATGTTTTATTTCCATTGTGATGCCCCCACATTCCAAAAGCACAGAACCTAAGTCAGTGATGGCGAACCTTTTTGAGCCCGAGTGCCCAAACTGCAACACAAAACTGCAACTTATTTATTTCAAAGTGCCAACACTGCAATTAAACCTGAATACCGAGGTTTTAGTTTTAGAAAAACAACTCATGCAGTTGTCTGAACTAATTAACATCTTTTGTCTTAAAAGAAAAACACAATAACAGAGCTTTCAATGATACAAATAGTTTTTTGTTGAAAAAAAAATCAACTCAAAAATTATTATAGTACTACATTGTACACATAGCCTGAAGGAAATGTATACAAACTTTTAAAATAATTAGGCACATGTATTTTTGGATAAGGGATTCTCAACTTGTAATATGATTATATGCCAGACTGAAATTGTATGGGCCAAGCTTTACCCCGGGTCCTTTCCCTGCTTCTACAGGTGTCGGATTAGTAAAAGTCAACCTGTACTAGGATGAGCAAGATAAACAAGAAAACTAAACGTGCTTAACACATTTTAAACACTTTATGTCTTGGACTGCAAACACTGCATTAGGTAAAAGTTTGCATTGGGCATGCTTTTGCACAATTAATGTGATTTTTGCTATTGCATGCAGGCTGATAATTTGTCAAAGCTTGCCTCATACTCCGTTAGTTTGAGAGCAACACATGCAGCACTCAGGTCAACTGTTACGGCTTTACATCCAAGCCATGCTCTGTGCATCATTCTTCAAAATCTTTTAAATGTGATAACAATGTAGAAAAGAATTCTGTAACAGGAATTCTAGAATAAAATCATTCTGTTCCACACTGTGAGAAAGAACAAAATCATTAATGTTTTGCAGAAGGGGACGGTCTTTTCGCTATCTGGTGACCAATGGCTCGAGTGCCCACAGGGAGGTCCCTGCGTGCCAGCTGTGGCACCCGTGCCATAGGTTCGCCATCACTGACGTAAGTAATAGAATTTCAACCATTGATCTGCATCACACGTACAGTTGACTTGCACATTAAGTCACTATTTTTCTCTCACTCCATGACTATAAAGCTACTGACTATTTGGGACACTCATCCACAATAGCAAATATGTGTGGGTTTTTCTTTCTTTCTTTTTCTTTATACATTGGCAACAGGAAACCAACAAACAGCCACAGCATCCCTGCTTTCAAGGCTATTCTTTATGTGCGTGTATAACATTTTTTATAGCGATGCCTTTTATTTTCTTGCTTTATTTTCTTCCTAGTACAATGTCCTTCTTCTTTATCAGCACAATGCTTCTTAGGAGATTTGTGCGGCAAGGTGGTTAATGTAATGATGCTTCATCTCAATTTTTTTGACCCCCAACCCCAGACTTCATTATGCTCCACATGGTTGCAGTGCTGTTTCAATTATTTAAATGGCATCAGATCTGTTCTATCATATGCAACCGGCCACCACAAAAGGCAACGTGAAATGAGAAACATCAGGAAGGCAACAGAAAAAAATGGGGGGGGGGGAAGCTAGAGGTAAGTTAGCAAGGAATTCAGAAGTATCTAGAATAAAGGTGGGAAACTGGAATAGGATGCAGCAGATCTTGAGCAAACTCATGTCCTCATCCTGGAATATCCTACTGTAAGAGAGCAACCCTATGGTCCCCTGGGAGAGCATCCCAGGGACCATAGGAATGCTCGAAGAACCCTTTTGAGGTTGGAGACTGCACTCCAATCTCGGAAGTGGGGGTCAGAGATCTGAGCCCCTCTTCCCACTCACAGCCAGCATGGAGAGAACCATGTGATGTGCACTGCCGCTCTGAAGTTGGAAAAGCGACCTTGGAGGAGGAAGAAAGGGCAAGGAGGAGAGCAGACCGGAGAGACCAGGACATGAGTTATCCTGAGCCTCCTCCAGCCTCCTTCCCTTGCTCTTCAAAGTGCCCTTGCCAGATGGGCTGAAAAGCCCATCTAGTGAAAGCAGGAAAGATGGAGGATGGGGAAGTGAGGATCACCTCCGCTGCTTCTCCTGCCCTGGTGGCTTCAGCCTGGCAGGGTGTGAGGACCTTGGAAGCCCCTGAGTTCGGTGGCTTCTGTGAGTAGTGAGGGCAAAGTTGATCAGATTGCACCCTAACAGCCTTACTGGGTCAGACCAAACATTCATCCAGTCTAGGGATTGCGGAAACTGCCAATTTCCATTTATTCTCTCAGCTTCTCATCTTTCCTATCTTAAGTTAGGTGCATCTGAAACTTTGAGATCTTTTCTAATCCTGAATTTGGTTCACCCTGAAATTTGAGTGGGGAGGAAATATTCATGACTTCCCATTGACGGGATCACAGTTCTTGAATTACTTTCTTTACTTTTGTGTAACCCTTTTCTGCAACCACCTGAGTTGCCCTGCATTTTGCTCAATAAAGCTTTACAAAGAGACCTGGGAGCTGCGTATGATGTTCTGGCTGGCAGGAGAGGAGTAGAAGCGTGCGAGAGACGTGTGACGTTATTGTTGCTCTTGTTGTAGCATTTAACATGAGAAGTACGGAAGCATCCTCCTGTCACCGCATATGCACACACTCCACCTTGGCCACCTTGAATTTTCTGACAGTCAATTTCAGATTTGTGCAAAATTCGGGTCTCTGCTCCATAATTTCCTCAAATTTGCACAATTTGCAGAGCAGAGGCCTGGATTTTGCGCAAAATTTCCCCAGCTTTTTTAAAAAAATACACATATCACGGCGCATTTTAAAAACAGACGTCTGCATGCTGGCTTGACTTGTGTCACTTCGACTGCGTGCCGGTGCAGGGTTGACAAGACAGAATTCATGGGGCTGAGTCAAGGAAATCCATCAGATTTTCACCCCCTGTCGGATGCCTCACACATCCCTGTGCAGAATTAGGTAGGTCTGCATTAAAAAATGTGAACTGAATAAAATTTCCCACCCATCCCTGAGCTAGTGCAGTATTGTGTACCTCAGGCAGAGAGTACACACACTTTGGATGCAAAAGGTCACAGGTTCAATCTCTGGCATCTCCCAACAGGGCTTGGAAAAGGTCGTGTTTGAAACCCACAACCTGATGCCCTCCAAATGTTTTAGACTACAACTCCCAGCATTTCTGACCATTGGCCATTCTGGCTGAGGGTGATGGGAGTTGTAGCTGTAGTCCAATACATCTGGTGCCAGGTTGGGGAAGGCTAGTGTAGACTAAGCTAGATGGTTGAATAGTGTGTGACTGAGGCACCTTCCTGTGTTTCATCCATGGTCAACCACAGGCCTCTGAGAAGCTCAGAAACAGGGCGTGAAGGCAACAGCCCTCCGCAATTGTGTGGGTTTGTTTTTTTAAATTTATTATTGTTGGATTTTGAATTGTTCACCTTGAGAACTTTTGTAGGGATTGGGCCCACTCTTCCTACAGTGGTGGACCTAGGAACAGATTCTGAGGAAGAGGGGGAGTAGGGGGAGCTGGAAGGGGAGGGGGGGAGAGGCACCTGGATCTCCAAGGCCAGGAGCCTTGGAGATAAACTCTACAGGCAGGGAGGAACAATCGGTGTCAAATTCCGTGGGAAAGCAATCTGAGCTCTCTGATCGGGAGAAGGGTGAATCAAGCATCATTAACCCCCAGGTCAGACGTCAGCTAAGGAGGACGGAACCGCTGACAAATGTCAGGTGCTCTAAGATAGTGTTCTCCAACCTTGGGTCCCCAGATGTTTTTGGCCTACAACTCCCAGCATACCCCAGCCAGCTACGCTGGCTGGGGCATGCTGGGAGTTGTAGGCCAAAAACATCTGGGGACCCAAGGTTGGAGAACACTGCTCTAAGAGATTGGCTCTTAAGAATAAGGACCTACCTTAGGGGGCGTGGTTGTGCGTAGTTTGAGTCTGGAAGGGAGGCGAGGTCCCCAGTTTCTCAACAATAGGGCAATCTTCCTTAGCGGCTATTATTCTAACTAAGCTTGCCGCCCTGTGACTGACTCTGCATTCACTTCTTTTGTACTTCTAAGCCAGTTTGCCAGGCTGGCCTCTGTACTAATAAAGCTTTTCGGTTAGAAGCCATGGTTTAGATCTTCTTGGAAGCAGGAGGGGGAGTACGGACTCAACCACTTTGTTATACGGTAGCCTATAAAGACTGGCTTTTATCTAGCCGTTTCCATCTGCCAGTGTAATGAATACAGTTTGGGGAATGGATTGTCCCTCCCCAATGCAGCCCTTCTTACAAAACTGCTCCAGAGAGTGGGAGAATTCGCCGTAGAAGGGGTTGGATCCACCCTCAGTCATACTTCGAGTAGACCCCTTTAAGTCATTGGGACTTCAGTTAGTCATGGCTAACTTGAGTCCCAGTGATTTCAATGGGTCTGCTCCAAGTATGGTTCTGTTGGAATATGGAGTCTCATATGGAGTCTCATATTCAGGTTTGCCTTCGGGCAAAGAAGCAACAGAACCGGCAGACATGATCAAGGTCATGCCTGAGCTAACTGTCACCTTTGGCCCAGTGTAGTGGGTGTACAGTTTTTTCTGTCTTCAGGGAATCTGGAGCAGGGGTCATGATAGAGTGCTTTCAGCTGGGTTTATATCATGCTATGGGTGCAGCTGGCATTGCATCATCTATGCATGTGACTGTACAGAATTGTATAAAAGGTGTGCAAAGTCTTTGTGTTCTTGTTGGGGGAATAAGGAGTTAATTGGAATAGGAGTTATTGATTAGAAAGCATTCTGTAAGTAAAGAGACAGTTTTTGTATGTCTAGGCTGTATCTGTTTTTGTCTGACATACTGTTCTCTTTCACTTTATGTAATTATTAGCGCTCTGTGTATGTTCTGTTCCTATTTTGCAAGTCTTAGTTTAGTAAACCTTTGTGTTTAAAGAAACAGACTTGTGTTTTGTTTTTTACCTACTGGCCTAGCACTCGCTTCTCACGCCACAATCTCTCTCCGCTGCAACTTCTGCAGCTGCTGGGACAAGGTTGTTTAACTTTGTTTCCCCCGCCCCCGGCGGCTCAAATTTCCAACAGATTCCAGCCCAGTACTGAGGGGGAGCTGCACAAGGGCGCATGGGGGAAGTGAGGAAGGGGAAGCCCTCTTGCAAAAGTAGTGAGGAACACACTTTGTTGCAGGAGAAACACACACACACACACACACACACACACACACACACGCATGAGGTGCTCTGCCATTCGTTAAAATAAACCCCCCTCCAAGGGGCAAAAATAAGAGGATTTCTGTGATCTGAGTACGGACCTGCAACAATGAGGTGGCACTTTGGGGTCAGCTTTAGATGTGGTGTATGTGTGTGTGTTAAGTGCCTTTTTCTGTATAAAAGAGTACTGCTACAAGTAATTATAGAGTTTAGGGATGCAATGCTACACATGTTTGGACAGAAAAAAATCCTACAACTCCCAGCATTCCTCCAGCTGGTTGGGGCATGCTGGGAATTGTAGGACTTTTCTCTCTCTAAACATGCATAGGATTGCTCCCTAAATCTGGGGAATCTGTGTAGTGCATGGTCATTGAACCTCAGACCTGAAGGCCAAATCCAGCCCACCAGAGGTCTCATTCCAGCCTTGTGTTCTTCTTTCTATCACTTCTTTCTGATAAAGGTTCTGAAAAAGGTACAAGGGAAACTGTGCTTCAGAAGCACAGATTGCAAAGTCTAATCTCACCTGGGGAGAACCCATTGCTCATTGATTGAGCGAGGACACGCTTGCAGGCAGAACATCCCTTGTTCAATCCTTGGCGTGCCCAGTTAGAACAAGAATCAGCAGGAGATGGGAGAGAACTCCACCTGAGATCACTGGGGGGTAGAAGGCTAAGGAGTCTGACCTAGCATAAAGTAGCTTTTTATGTCCCTGCTTTGAAAGTAAAAATAAATAAATATTAAAATACATCTGATACCAACCCAAAAGGGAAAGCACAGCTTGTGTCTCATTTCATGCTTGTAAAAAAAGTGAGCATTTCGAAGCTGAACAGCGCAAAGGAAGGAGTATGAAATATGGCTACGGTAGCCACACAATACATAGCCTTGTAATCCAGTACATTTGTAGATCAATTGGCATTGACTGACAAATGTGACAATGCCCTATGAAAGGTTTGAAGAACTTAAAATCCTGCAGCCTGGGTGTGCCACTCAAAGTACATTGTGTGTCCCATAAAAGGGAGGGGTGTGTGACATACCGGAATTTGAGTCTCCAACTTTGTGCAGTTTGAAGCTTCTCCCGATTTTTCGTGCCATTGGTGAAAATTAAATGTAGTAGGTAGGATTCATCTACCACTGCAAATGGTTGCACATGCATGCGGGTGCAGGTGCGGCTGAGTTCCCAGTGAGCATCTAGCAGTGTTGCTGACTTAAATCTTGGTCTTTCATACCCCCGGATGACATTTTGCCTCCTCCGCTCACCTGTTTTTGTATGTGAGCAAGGAATGTCCATGTAAGTTGCACAATACTTAACTGTGGGGGCATCACTTCATTTTGTAAAAAGAAACATTCTTCCACTAGACACAGAGCAGTTGCCCAGTCTCTTTGTTGAAATTTGCAACTAGAACAAGAGTGCATATTCCTGCAATGGAATGTCATGTCTCGTTGAAACAAGATCTGGCCAGAGTGATTATGCCTTAGGGCATGATCCTATGCAAGTTTAGACAGGAAAAAAAGGCCTACAACTCCCAGCATGCCCCAGCCAGTATAGCTGGCTGGGGCATGATGGGAGTTGTAGGCCATTTTCTGTCTAAACTTGCATAAGATTGCGCCTTTGATCACCTCTCATTTAGATTATTCTCATGTGCTCTGTGTGGGGCTGCCCTTGAGTGCAGTTTGTAGACCACATTACACCCATCTTGGAAGAACTTCACTGGCTTCCAGTTTGGCATCGTGCACAATTAATGGTGCTGGTTTTGTTCTTAAAAGCCCTAAATCAGGAACGGGGAATCTACAGGCCGAGGGATCAATATGGCCCGTATGGATTTCTCATCAGGCCTCCCTCCACATGCCCCTCCCCTCTCTAAGCCCCTCCCCTTGGTCTGGATGCTACAGAGCGTCTAGGGAGGAGGAAAGGAGAGGAATCTCTTTGTTCTCTCTGATCTGTGATCAGAGAGGACAAAGGGATCCTTCTCTCATTCGGAGGGGGAGTGACCAGGGGAGGCTGGTGACGCCTGTGTCAGTGGGGCTCCTTATCCACTGCAGCTGTTATTATGAGCTCTATCCATGGTGCTGCACTCCACCCGCCAAAATAAGGTCACCACCATGGAGCACCATGGATAGCTCATATAAGGCTCAGAATAAAAGCTGCAATGGATAAGGAGCCCCACTGACACAGGAGTCACCAGTCTCCCCTGGGAGTGGCACAGAGGGGACTCCCCTTCTTATCTGTGACTCAGGAGATCCGGGTTCTAGTCCCCGCTCAGCCATGAAACTCACTGGGTGACTTTGGGCCAGTCACGGACTCTCAGCCTAACCTACCTCACAGGGTTGTTGTGAGGATAAAATGGAGAGGAGGAGGAGGATTATGGAAGCCACCTTGGGTTCCTTGCAGGAAAAAAGGTGGGGTATAAATATAATAAATAAATAAACAAATAAATAATAAAATAAATTATTTACTGGCATTAAGAGCTTTAAGGCAAAGCATGGTGCCCAGGTATTTTTGGTATTTTGGCTCCGCCCTCTTTGCTTTTGCTCCCACCCCTTTTGCCTTCAAGGGACCCCTCCCAGCACTGGAATGAGGCCCCCGAAACTTCTCCACAATGGAATACTGCCCTGGGGGGGGGGATGAGAGAGATTTGAAAACCCCTGTTGTTAATATTGAGCTAATTCCAAAGTGAGTCAGAGCAAGTTCACATAAAGCGAAAGAGGGAGAGACTGCAGGTCTCCAAAATGCTGCCACGATGGGACTGCAGAAATCTCCCTCCTTGAAATCTCTTCCTTACAGTCTGTTGTTCACAGTCTGCTGTTCACAGATAGCCTCAGCTGCTGTTTCTTTCATTAGGCTTCCCTTGTGGTGATACGGAAAGGAAAAGCAGATCAGGAGGGAGTTTGTTTCCCAAAAGGTCTGGATAATTGTACATGTCCAAAATAATAATCATGAAAATTGTATATATGTGTATCTATCTATCTATCTATCTATCTATCCATCCATCCATCCAGTGTTGGGGGTCAAGCACCAGCAAAACCGTACTTGATCAACTTCTTATTTCAGACAATTTTAAATCAATTTTCTAGCCACGTTTTCTAATCTCCACAACCAGACTTCCATTGAGAGACTTTCCCCAATATCAATTTCCCCTTGATGTCACACTCCCATGAAAACTTGACACAGTTTCCCCATGAGACCTTTCAGCGTAACGGATGCTATCAGACATCCAAAATCTCCACTGAGTTATATGAGCCATTTCCCTTGAAGAAGGATGTTCTACTCTAAAATGCATTAGGAATTTCAACTTCCACAGTAAATTCTTGTAAGGGAACCAGAGTGAAACATCGCAACAAAACAAAAGAAGTGACAAAATAATTGTCATGTATAATTGCAAGAAAATGTCTATAATCACAAGAGTGAAAAATCCAGGCAAGCTATGTTACAAAAGTAGAACCATAGCTATCAAAATATTAAAAGTAATCAACAACACATTGTTGTCAAAATTGCCACCTGCCTGCATAATATTAGGAGCCACACAGAACTTGATGAGAGACAATCTAGTACAGTGAATATGGATGGGGAATCTTATTTCTTTTTCTTTTTTGAAAAAGGAACGTTTTTTCAGGGGCTGCATACTGATGGGAGCCAGGCTCAAGCCAGCAGTGGGCAGGGCAGATCCCAAAGTGGGAGGAGTCACTCCTTCTCTCTCTCTCTCTTTCTCCCACCCCATCTTCTCCGCCCCCTGTCTTCTTCTTCCTTCATTCCCAGAGGGCTGGCATTCTTGCCAGAAGTCTGAACTGATCATTTTCAGGGGGGGTTGAAAGTTAGCCCAAGGGCCACATGCATCCCTAATGGCTGCAGGTTGCCCACCTCCGGGATAGAGTTGGACTAGATACAAAGGAGACTTGGGTTCAAATCCCTGCTTAGCCAGGAAGGTGGGTGACCTGGGTGACCATAGGCCAGTCACATATCTCAGCTGTAGCTACTTATCAAAGGGCATACTTTCAAAGCTATCTCAATGTGTATGTTGACTTGAGAACCTCAACCTCAGAAATTTGGTCTGAGAGACCTCTATACACCTCTGGGTGTAGTGCAGCAGACTGGCTCATGATGAGTAACAGTCCCCATTTCTACTGCCATGTAAAAAAAGGCAGATTTTGTATCATAGGTGGAGGACATGCAATAGAGCATTTACATACTAAAAGAC
This sequence comes from Shinisaurus crocodilurus, assembly GCA_021292165.1. Lineage (NCBI taxonomy): Eukaryota > Metazoa > Chordata > Lepidosauria > Squamata > Shinisauridae > Shinisaurus > Shinisaurus crocodilurus. The sequence continues at coordinate 14,383 of JAHFWL010000090.1, forward strand.
AGTGCAGTCTCATGCATGCCTACTCAGAAGTAAGTCCCACTGAGTTCAGTGGGCCTTACTCCAATGTAAGTGGGTACAGGGGTGCTGCCTGAAACTATTAATAGAATGTCTGAAGACAACCAATCCATCCTTGGATGGGCAAATGAGTGATGTTCAAGATTGCCTTGATTGTGGGAAAGTCTTCTCTCCACTCATGCCAGATTCCTTTTCGCATATGTCTTTGGAAGCTGCTCAGGGAGCCTTTTTTGGCTGAAGGGAGAGATAAAAATGTTTTGATTAAATTAAAAAAAAAAGTCTGATGATGTGAATCAATGTATATATCATTAAGCAAACCCTGACAATCCCCATGTTCTGCTTGAAATGTCACCATGTCTCAAACCCACTACAGAAACAGGGCATCACTCCCTTTGCTGCTGCCTTTCACTTCACAACTTTCCAAATGGCTCTCAGACTCATTATCTTTCACGAGCAGTCAAGGTTCCCAAACCTTTGTGCAGACAAGATATTTTGCTGGTGGAGTTGCAATTGAACAACGAGAAATAATGCAGAACAGAAATGCATCGATATTTGATTTGACCATTATTGCAATTGTACCTGCCAAAACTTAACTCTATAATGTCAGGGGGTTAGCAGTGAGGATCATTGCTCAGAGGCTGCCAAAACTGTTGTACCATCTTTTGTAGAGTAATACAACAGAAGCATTATTCTGTTGTTGTTGTTGGGGTTTTTTTTTTTTTAAAGAGAACGTTGGTGGAGGCAAACACTTATTTTCATCAAAGGAAAAAACCAAGATGTAAAGGGTTGCTGAACTGCTGGACAGCTCCCTCATTTAGAGCAGGGGTCCCCAACCTTTTGGGACCCGTGGGCACATTTGGGAATTTGATAAACTGTTACAGCCACCACTACAAAATGGCTCCCATGGAGGATATGGTTGGTCACATAATGGCTGCTGCGGGGGCCTGGCTAGTGAAAAAGGTGTGTGTGGGGAAGAAATAGTGAAGCTTGAGGCTCTGTGAGGGGCAAATAGCATGGCAAAGGCATAGAGCAGGGCTCTCCAACCTTGGGTCCCCAGATGTTGCTGGACTACTGCTCCCAGAATCCCTTGCCATTAGCCATGCTGGCTGGATATGCTGGGAGCTGTAGGCCAGCAACATCTGGGGACCCAAGGTTGGAGAGCCCTGGCACAGAGGGTTGAGAAATAGCGAGGCTCAAGGCTGGGAAGAGAAACAGCTCAATAAAGGGGTGAGTGAGAGAGAAAGAACAAGGCTGGGGCTTTGTATGCATTTTTGGATAGGAAAACTCAATTGAAACATTCAGAGGAGTGCAAATTTTGAAGGATAACTGAGTTTAGGTTCACACAGTGGTTTGAAATTGCAAAATTAGATAAGTTCAGTTCAACAGATTTCTACCTCCATCCCTATAAAATGTCAGCATGACAGAAAGCCTCTTGGGGATTCTCCCGCCAAAACAAATGCACCCGAGAACAAGAGATAAAATATCTTGCCGAGGGACAGCAACTACATTTTTTTTCATAGGTTCTCTTATGCATAGATTAATCCAAAGTAGGGCTAAATGGTGCTTAGCCATAAGAAGATTTCTCTGTGCCATTTTCTTACACTTCCCCTGAGGAGCGCAGAGCGATTGTTTATTCGGCCAATTCATTTACGTGTCTTTTCTAGCGATGTACAAGCTCCCCACAGCTTGCCTCAGGAAGCATTTGGTTTTTCTGAGCTTTCTCACAGAATCCTCACTCCAGGGGATGGAGTAACTGAGGTTTTTTTTTTTCCCCTCCTGAGAAAGCTTGTGAAAACCAAATGCAGGAGAGTTTGCTCTGACTGCCTTCTCAGCCACTCATCGCAAGCCTCCAGCTCTCCTTACCCCGACCCGAACTATCCCCTGATTTTTCTACTGCTCTGGGAAGAAGGGGGGGGGGTCTTTCTTCCTCACCCACACTATTGCCTGGCGTGCTGCTGTGCAATGCATCAATTGCAAGTCGATCGTGAAAATTACATTCTCCATGTCTGTTTCTGCCCTGGTGTTCTGTGTAGCAAAGTCCTGGGCAGGGCCGGTGCTACCATTAGGCCAACTAGGCAGCTGCCTAGAGCGCCGGGCTAAAGGGGGTGCCAGAAACGCCTTGAAAAAAAAATCTCCCTGACCAGGTTGCTCTGTCACTTAGACGCCAGGATAACCTTTAGCCCCCTGTCCGCGCCAACCGCAGTGCGACAGGACCAAGGAGACTCAGCAACAGAAGGAAGGTCTCCAGCCCCTTCACGTCGAATTCACTGCGGGGTGTGTGTGTGTGTAGGCTCCTAGGTCTGTGCCTTTAAGGGGATTCCTCCCAGCCTGCAGCCATGCAGTGTGCAATCCAATCCATGGCTACTCAGAAGTAAGTGCCATTAAGTCCAATGGGACTTACTCCCAGGTAAGTGATGTATGGAATTGCAGCCTTAGGGTGTTCTCACAAGTGAAACGAAGAATCCATAGTGGGTGGGTCACTTGGGAAGATGCTTCATGCGGAAGACAAAGTGAAAAGAGGGCCGTTTGGAAATCTGCAAGCACACTCGAGGCTGCTGTAGATTGCCAGACGTGTTTACCATGAAGTAAGTCCCTGAAGTCAAGGGGCCTTACTCGCAGGTAAGCACACACATGGCTGTTGCTGCCGACTCAACTGTTCAAATGCCATCAGTTCCAGCCAGATCGCTCCTTTATTAACTGGGGCACTCATGGAACAGCCCTCCTCCGGGTAGCCCTCAATCCGAATCGTATTTCTCTGGAAGTCAAACATAGTGTAGGATTGAAGAGGGGGGAGGCGGGGGGGGGCTGCGAACCTCAAAGCGCAAGACACGATTACCGGGAAATGGAGAGAGGAGCATTTGAGGAAAGTTTATTTCCAAAGGAGGAGTAGAGCCCTTCCGGTTTGAAGCAGAAGTTCTTGGAAATGACCCTTGGGATGCAATGCGAGCAATTCTCACTGGAAGCGAAGTCCGGGAATGTTAACGGGCCAGGCCTCCCTTCGAATCAAATGGGTCTGGGACCAGGGGCACTATCTGAGCAGGGCAGGGGCCTGTGCGCCCCCCCTCCAGGTTTATATTATTATTATTTCTCAAAAGCCCCAGGATTATTTTTCCGTTCTGGCCAAATCTCCAGTTCCACACTAAGGTGATATACAATTAAATGATAAGCATTTCAAAGGCACGTGACTCGGTTGATGTGCTGCTGTACAGATTGTGGTGTGTGTGTGTGTGTGTGTGTGTGTGTGTGTGAGAGAGAGAGAGAGAGAGAGAGAGAGAGAGAGGCCCCCCTCCTGAAAATGTAGTTTCTGTAACACTTCACCAGGAATTCTTCTATATAGCAAATTGGTACTACATCAACATGTATTTTATGTATGTTTGTCAATGTTTATGATAATATTTTTTTTAGGTTTTGCCAATTGACTTTTATTTCATAATGGGCATAGGGCTGGAGGGAGGGAGGGCTCAAGTGGGAAGGGGGGGCGCTAAATATCTGATCTTGCCTAGAGCACCAAACTGCCTTGCACCGGCCCTGGTCCTGGGTAATGCGGGGGGGGGAGGTCCCTCCCCACTTGCTACCAGGGATGTTGAAGAGTCCTTGGTTTCAAGTCACCAGTCGAGTCACGAGTCTTTGGACCCAAGTCTCGAGTCTGAGTCCAAGTCCTTGGTCCAAAATGGTGAGTCACGAGTCACGAGTCACTCCCAAAGCTGACTCCACGAGTCCCTATTAAAATCAATGGAGGGTTTCCCCAACAAAATAGGGCTGCTTCAGATGTGTGGCTTAAATAAATTCTAGGCACAAGTGTGCCTTTTTATTTCAAAACTCTGCAACTGATTTTGGCAAGAACAGACCAGGCAGACAAACCCAAAATAGCCAGGCAGGCAGAGGAGGCAGGGAACCCCAAAGCAGGCAGGCAGAGGTGCTTGTCTTGGACAATTCAAACTGTGGAACTGGTTAAGAAGAGACCAGGCAGGCAGAGGAGGCAGGGAACCCCAAACAGGCAGGCAGAGGCAGCCAAACCCAAAATGTCTGAAAGGTTGCATTTTAGGAAAATGATTTTTTAAAAATAAACTTGCTGTACTTCCTAAAACCTATCTATGTTGCATTTGAGGAACACGATTTTGGAACACGAGTCCTTGGTCTCGAGTCCCGAGTCGAGTCTCGAGTCCCATTAAAAATACTGGGACTCGAGTCTGACTCGAGTCAGAGGGGGGACTCAGTCCGACTCACGAGTCGAGTCCTGGAGTCCGAGTCCCCATCCCTGCTTGCTACTACTGGAGCAGCACCAGCGGAGTCAGTGAGGGGAATGGAAGGAGGGATGTGGATTGGAGTAAATTACAGTGTCGTGTTGCTCACTCATATCTGAGGTGAGCTTAATGAGCCCCCGAGGTTTGCATTTCCAAGCTCATAGAATCAGAAAAGTAGAGTTGGAAGGGGCCTACAAGGCCATCGAGTCCAACCCCCTGCTCAATGCAGGAATCCAGGTCAAAGCATCCCTGACAGATGGCTGTCCAGCTGCTCCTTGAATGCCTCCAGAGTGGGAGAGCCCACCACCTCCCTAGGCAGTTGGTTCCATTGTCTTATTGCTCTAACAGTCAGGAAATTTTTCCTGATGTTTAGGTGGAATCTGGGTCCCTGTAACTTGAACCCATTATTCCGTGTCCTGCACTCTGGGATGGTGGAGAAGAGATCCTGGCCCTCTTCTGTGTGACAACCTTTCAAGCACTTGAAGAGTGCTATCATATCTTCCTTCAGTCTCCTCTTCTGAAGGCTAAACATGCCCAGTTCTTTCAGTCTCTCCTCATAGGGCCTTGTTTCCAGTCCCTTTATCATCCTTGTTGCCCTCCTCTGAACCCTCTCCAGTTTGTCTACATCCTTCTTACAGTGTGGTGCCCAGAACTGGACGCAGTACTCAAGATGAGGCCTAACCAGCGCTGAGTAAAGGGGAATTATCACTTCACGCCATTTGGAAGCTATACTTCTATTAATGCAGCCCAAAATAGCATTTTCTCTCCTGTTTTTGTAAAGGCCTTCAGTGACAAAGCTAATGCAGCTTTTATGAAACTAATCTCAGCCAGGGCTATGACATGCAAGCAACAATTGCTCTCCATTTACATCTCTATGATAATGACTTTCTCTAGCTGATTATACCACACTCCTTATTTTGCGCTATTTATATAACCCTCTGGTCCTATTTCATCTTTTCATTTAGGTGCACTCTTCTTCTTTTGTACCTCTTCACCTACTTCAAATCAAAGAGAAGCAAGCACTTGCTGTTTTTCAGCCCACTTCTTTTGCGGTGTCACAGGGAAGCGAATGAGGCTTTTTCATGGTCATTTCTAGTGAAGCACGCCTGATCCTGGTGCAAGTGAAGTTGCCTAATGCTGAATCAGACCACGGGTTTATCAAGGCCAGTGGCCAACATTGTACAGCCTTGCAGTGGCCCTGGTCCCCCGGACAATGGATTGTTGTTGTTGTTGTTGTTGTTGTTGGAGCTGTTGTGTTAATCTGTGTTAATCTGACACATTGTTTAAAGGAGGGTTGGGCAACTTAGAATCATAGAATCATAGAAAAGTAGAGTTGGAAGGGGCCTACAAGGCCATCGAGTCCAACCCCCAGCAGCTTATGTGGTGGTGGTGGTGGTGGTGGTATTAGTAGAAGTTCTACAACAAAGTCTCCAGTTTAAAAATGCTTTTTCACATAATTTGTGTCACCTAGATACATTCGAGGGTCCCTGGAATGACCTGCTTAAAATCAGCACAATTATTTCTGAGCATGGGTGGAGGCTGTCTTCACCTTTCATGGGCAGCTGGTTTGTGGCAGTTCTAAAGCAAGAGTTGGGACTGGGGAGCCTCTTTCAGCCCGAGGGGTGAATTCAATTTGAGAGAAGCTCTGGGAAGCCACATTCCAGTGATGACTGGGGCTGAAGGCAAAAGGGATGAGGCAAAAAATACATTTCTTCTTCTTCTTTACCAAAAATGCCACCATATTGTAGCCTAAAGCTTGTACTGCCGGTAACGAGGCCTTAGGAGAGGCATTTCAACCTTTTGGAATGGGGACAAAGCTGCACAAAAGCTGGGAAACCGTCCAATGGTTGGTGGTTGGGAGAAAGGGGAAGGGGGTGTGGCTACCTGCGGAACCCCAGATGGCTTGTCTGGGACACCAGTAAGGGCAAATTTGGCCCCCGGGCCCAAGATTCCCCATCCCTGTTTTAAAATTGTTTAAAGTGCTAGGGATGTGCATCCAAGCAAAACCTGAGCCTGTTGAAGTTTCCACCTCAAAGCTCGTTTAATCTCATGCCCATATCAGATTGCAAGCTTTTCTTCTTCTTTTTGTATGAAAAATAATGGATCTATTGTATGCATCTTCGAAATGTCTGCATTATTCTCCCATTGAATATAGCATGCTTCAAAGTGGCTCATGCTGGCTCAGCTTGTCTGAGTGTGGAAAGCTAAGCAGGGTCAGGCCTGGTTATTACTTGGATGGGAGACCCCTCCTCTAGTTTCTTGCATTGAGCAGGAGGTTGGACTCGATAACCTTGTAGGCTCCTTCCAACTCTATGATCTATGAAATCTATGATTTTTTAAATGCATATTTTTCAAACGTCTGTCGAATGTATTTAAAAAAAAAAAAAAAACCCAAACAAACCGCAAATCATCACATTGCAAGCTCAGACATTTATGGACTAACTGCAGATTGTGTTTGAGTCTGTGTTCAGTCTGGGAGGCGCAAAGTGGGAAAATCCTGATCTAAATAAAACTGAAATGAATTTCTCATACATCCTTAGTTTAAACTGACACATTGTTTAAAGGAAGGTTGGGCAACTTAGAATCATAGAATCATAGAAAAGTAGAGTTGGAAGGGGCCTACAAGGCCATCGAGTCCAACCCCCTGCTCAATGCAGGAATCCAGGTCAAAGCATCCCCGACAGATGGCTGTCCAGCCGCACCTTGAATGCCTCCAGATTGGGAGAGCCCACCACCTCCCTAGGTAGTTGGTTTCATTGTCTTATTGCTCTAACAGTCAGGAAATTTTTCCTGATGTTTAGGTGGAATCTGGGTTCCTGTAACTTGAGCCCATTATTCCGTGTCCTGCAAACTGGGATGATCGAGAAGAGATCCTGGCCCTCCTCTGTGTGACAACCCTTTAAGTACTAGAAGAGTGCGATCATATCTCCCCTCAGTCTCCTCTTCTGAAGGCTAAACATGCCCAGTTCTTTCAGTCTCTCCTCATAGGGCCTTGTTTCTAGTCCCTTTATCATCCTTGTTGCCCTCCTCTGAACCCCCTCCAGTTTGTCTACATCCTTCTTAAAGTGTGGTGCCCAGAACTGGACGCAGTACTCAAGATGAGGCCTAACCAGTGCTGAGTAAAGGAGAATTATCACTTCACACGATTTGGAAGCTATACTTCTATTAATGCAGCCCAAAATAGCATTTGCTTTCTTTGCAGCCACATCACATTGCTGGCTCATATTCAGTTTGTGATCTACCACAATTCCAAGATCCTTCTCACTTGTAGTATTGTTGAGCCAAGTGTCCCGCATTCTGTAACTCTGCATTTGGTTTCCTCTCCCTAGGTGCAGCACTTGGCATTTATCCCTATTAAATTTCATTCTGTTATTTTCGGCCCAGCGCTCCAGCCTATCGAGATCTCTTTGAATTTTGTTTCTATCTTCCAGAGTATTAGCTGTTCCACCCAACTTTGTGTCATCTGCAAATTTGATAAGCATTCCCTGCACCTCCTCATCCAAGTCATTAATAAAAATGTTGAAGAGCACTGGGCCCAGGACCGAGCCCTGTGTTACCCCTCTCGTTTCCTCTCCCCAGTTTGAGAAGGAACCATTGATAAGCACTCTTTGAGTCCGATTCTGTAGCCAATTGTGGATCCACCCACCTGTTAGTTGTTCCATCCAGCCCACTTTTAGCTAGCTTGCTAATCAGGATATCATGAGGCACTTTGTCGAAAGCTTTGCTGAAGTTCAGATATATTATGTCCACTGCATTCCCATAGTCCACAAGGGAGGTTACCCGATCCAAAAATGAGATCAGATTAGTATTTGTGGTACTACAGATGTTGTTGGACTGCAACTCCCACAATCCCTCACCATTGTTGGCTAGGCCTGATGGGAGATACAGTCCAACATGGTTTCAAGACACCCCTTCCCCCTGCTGCCAAATCTAGTTTGAGATTTTGAAGTATAAGAGGCATTTTAGGCTATAGTCATATGGTCCCTTGACCCAGTGGCCATGGGATAGATTGGATCTCCACCCTCAGAGGGTATAGGGAGGGAAAGATCTGACCCTGGATGCCCCCTCCCAGCTCCTGTAGAAACCCAAGGTTGTTGCTTCTCCAGTATCAGAGCTCCAACCTTAGTAGAGGCAAAAAGATGGTGGATCAACAGTCATGTCATGGGCAGATTGGTAGAGGCTTTGGATCCACAGGTTCTCATGCTCTCCAAGTCCTCAGGCATTCCCACCCCTGACACAGGGTGTGTGTGTGTGTGTGTGTGTGTGTGTGTGTGTGTACAACAGCCCTGGAGCTGGTTTATATAATGTCCCTACCATTGTTTCCAGTGGGAGGGAAATCATCAACAGACGGAGAGGAACCCTGACAAGGGGAAGAAGAATGTGTCTCCCTTGTTACAACATCTTCACTGACTGCTGGTCAGTTTCCAGGCAGAATTCAAAGTGCTGGTTATGTCATATAAAGCCCTATATGATTTGGGACTAGGTTACCTGAAAGACTGCCTTCTCCCGTATGAGCTTTCCCAGTTCCTAAGATTTTTGGGAGAGGCCCTTCTTTCAAGACTGCCACCTTCAGAGACACATTTGGTGGTGATTTATTTATTTATTTATTTACATTTATTAATCGCCCATCTGGCCGGCAACTGGCCACCCTGGGCGATGTACATAGGATAAAAACAAGATAAAATACATTTAAAACTGTATAATTTTTTTAAAAAAAATCTTAACCCACCCCATATAACTTTACTCCCAACTCAAGGATGGAAAGCGGAATATCAGTGGTCAATATAAGAGGTTTAAAGATGTTCATAAGGCTAATCTAAAAAAATGCAATATAAACATCGAAAACTGGGAAGCCCTGGCCCATGAACGATCCAAATGGAGGTTGGCCTTTCACAAAGGTTCCATGGACTTTGAAGAAGCCCGAGTGCAAGGTGAAAGGGAGAAACGTGCTAAGCGAAAAGCACGTCAAATGAATCCTTTACAGGACCATCTTCTATCTGGTAACCTGTGTCCTCACTGTGGGAAGCTGTGTGGATCTAGAATTGGCCTCCACAGTCACTTACGGACCCATCGCTAGAGTCTACACAATCTTCTTTAGAATTTCCTCCTTTTATCCCGGAAGACAATCTTACTCGGTCACGAGTGATCGCCTGATGATGATGGAGGCTAGTTTGCTCCCTCTCTGCTGTCCTTTGGCCAGCAGGCAAAGACCATTTTATCCAAGCAGGCCTTTGAAGTGTAAGTGGGTCTGTTGAGTTGGATGCTGTTTTTGCTCTGTTGTTGCTGTGCTTTTAATTGTGTTTTTATGATTCCATCCGTGTTCACATGCAACTACGGGGGGCCTTTAACAAGAGGTGTGGTGCGCACACAGCGGACATATGCACTACTTTCTCACTCAAATGGGGAATAGCTACTTCTAAGTTGGGGAACAATTAGATCAGATTCACTTTAAAAATCCAAACACAGAATTTTCTTTCTTTCTTTCTTTCTTTCTTTCTTTCTTTTTTACAGATTTTCATACTGAAAACACACACACATGAATATTCATTACAGAGGTGAAAAAATACCTTGGTTAGTATACCCACCCTCTAGCACATGGGAGAATATACCGATTCTAACAGACCTAGCTAAGAGGTGGATAAGATGTGTGCCAAGTTAGGAGGCAAAGACGGCACCAGCGAAATGGCACAGCAGGGGATTGGGAGGCTATGAGACCAGAGGAGCTCAGAGTGAACCAGAAGACAGAAATGGATAGAACTGGGAGAAACAGGAAAAGAAACGGAGCAAGGGATGGCTGTTGTCAGTCTCAGAGGAAGGACATCACTTCCAGACTGGTTGCAAAATGTTATTAAAAAGCTGTGGGCACAGAGTATGCTTAAGTATCTCAGTTCCAGTCCCAATTAAAATGTGGGGCATTAGCCTCAAGCCAGGTTATAGATGATGGACTACAGTGTGTTATCCGTGGAGATCTGAAGGCCCAGAAAAAAAAACCCTGGGAAAATTCAGGAAAAAAAACCTGGGGGGCCCCATTTATTTATTTATTTCTTATATTTATACCCCGCCTTTTTTCCTGCAAGGAACCCAAGGCGGCTTACATAATCCTCCTCCTCCTCCTCCTCCTCCTCTCCATTTTTATCCTCACAACAACCCTGTGAGGTAGGTTAGGCTGAGAGTCAGTGACTGGCCCAAAGTCACCCAGTAAGCTTCATGGCCGAGCGGGGACTAGAACCCGGATCTCCTGAGTCCCAGTCCGACAATCTCACCACTACGCCACACTGGCTCCCCCCCCCCCAGGCCTTCACATCTCTAGTTATCCATAAACATCCAAGAGAAAAGCTCTGGGATGGAGATGATGATGGGGAGACCAAAGAATGGCTATGCCACCATCATTTTGGTTAAAAACAAATGTAGGCGAAATGCCTTGCCAGTGGGGCTTCGCTTTAGAATTTTCAATAGAATTCAGAAGATGGCGTGTTCACAATCCCAGTGCCACTTCCCAATGCCTTAGACCAGGGGTGCAGAACCTCAGCCCAGGGGCAACAGCCAGCTCTTCCTCGGTCCCAATCCAGCCCTCCAAGTTTTCCCAGATGGACATGCCCCCTTCCCCCAACCACCAATTATTTGGTGGTTTACCAGCTTTTGCGAAGTGTTTTCCCCATTCTAAAAGGCTGGAAAGCCCCTCCTAAGGCTTAATGACTGGCAGTAAGAGCTCTAAGGCCAAATATTCTGGCATTCCGGGCCCTGTCCATTTGGCCTTTTGCCCACCACCCTTTTGCCTTCAGTCCTCCCCACTGCTGCAATGCAGGCCCCGAGAGCTTCTCAGAAGTGGTCTTCAGCCCTCAGGATGAGAGAGGTTCGACACCACGACCTTATACTCACTTCTTGACCCGACAACTCACATAGTGGTTCACAGAATGCTTGCAAGTCTTCTCGCTGAATGGAACCCAGCTCTGGAATTCCATGGACACTTTACCAGGGCTGGTAAAGCATTCCCACTGGGTGTACAAGCATGGCAAGTAAGGTGCTTCAATGGGAAAGCATAAGGGAACCCTGGCTCAGGAAATGTGGTCTTGGTGCCACAGTAGCATAGAGAATCATACTACTAGTAAAGAGTCAGGAGGAGCAATAATGGAAGTCCACTGAACCCTGGGCTTATTCTCAGAGTTGCGACACACCAGTGTAAGGGATGCCCAAGCAGAAAGCACAAGTGTCAAGTGCCTGAACTCCAAGGCAGTTACAATCTTTCAAGCCAAGATTACAAAGTGTTTGTTTGCTCAGAGGCTGGACTTACCTATTCCTGTCAGCTATTCAGGCGGTGCCTTCTGGAGCAAAATGGATTCCTAAGCCAAGGTTTCATAGATCATAGAGCTGGAAGGAGCCTACAAGGCTATCGAGTCCAACCCCCTGCTCAATGCAGGAAACTAGAGGAGGAGTCTCCCATCCAAGTAATAACCAGGCTTGACCCTGCTTAGCTTTCCATGCTCAGACAAGCTGAGCCAGCGTAAGCCACAGGCCTGTGTGCCAGGGTAATGTCCAATCTAAAGCTCCCCTGTAACAAATGGAAGCTTTTGTGGAAGAACACAAAATATCTTTGCTCACAGATCTTTTAGTCCTCAGGTTTACACTCTTACCTTACTGAATGACCCTGGAAAACAACACATGTAATTGTTAGAATAATTATTTAAATATTTCAATAACTGTCTATCAAAATAAAATAAAATGTGAAGAGGCCACAGATAGAATTACACTGTTAAAATTGTTGGAGTTTAATAAGTAGCATTGCTAAGCCAACAAGGAATTGATTAGCTGGGCCTTCAAAAATCAGATGAAGCAATCACTGCGGAGCTGAAGTCTGATTTAGACATTACTGAATGTCGAAGGAGAATGTACCGTAGATGATTATAATAATTATATATAATTTCTAGGGAGTCATCAGTAAGAGTGGTACTTTCCTATGAGACAGGTCTACAGTATGAAGGAAGCAAAATTCTAAAGTTTGACAAGAGAGCCAAACTATTGGGAAGAGTGAAACTAACTGGGTGAGATTACAACCATGATGGAAACAAGTAGGGAAACAACTCCATGGGACAGTTGCCAAACACATTCAAGCAGTAGCTGGACAACCATCTGTCAGGGATGCTTTGACCTGGATTCCTGCACTGAGCAGGGGGTTGGACTCAATGGCCTTATAGGCCCCTTCCAACTCTACTATTCTATGCTTCTGTGCTTGTATGTATTCACTTATTGTTGTTTTTATCAGTGATTGTAAGCTGTCATGAGTGCCATTTTTTGGTAGAAAGGCAGGGTACAAATCAAATAAATAATTAAAAAAATGAAGAAGAAGAAGAAGAAGAAGAAGAAGAAGAAGAAGAAGAAGAAGAAGAAGAAGAAGAAGAAGAAGAAGAAGAAGAAGAAGAAGAGTTCCCCCTTCCCTTCTGCCCTCCCAGTGTGACCTGGAAAGGGCTTTGAAGAGTGTAGTCCTTTGGATCTCTTCCAACACCTAACCAGGATTCATTTCTTGATCTGATAAAAAGGAGTTGCATAAAATTTTCTTCCTAGCAGACTAGAATTTGTCCTGTTTTCGGGGAGGGGGGTACTTGAGCACCTTTTTTGTGGGGTAGAAACACAGTGTATAAATCAAATGAAATGAGTAAATAACAAAATGCTTCAGGATCACTGGGGCAACTGGTATCATCTGATGGAGTCAGTTCAGGGCAGGTAAAGTTGGGTCAAGGACTCAAGTCAAGTCTTTTAGATTGTGAGCCTGAGGGCAGGGACTGTCTTATTATTAATCTGCGTAAGCCGCTCTGAGAGCCTTTTCTGGCTGAAGAGCAGGGTATAAATGCAATAATGCAATGCAATAAGTCAGGTCAAGTGAGGGCAGGCAAAGTCAAAATGTAAGATGAGACAGCGTAATAGATGAGAGAAAACCAAGTACATCTGCCTGACTTATTTCAAGTAAATGGTACAGAAAAGGGCACTAAAGGAGTGGTGGGGGGAGAAGTATTAGATATTACAGCAATAAAATATGGTTCCATTATTTCAGCCCTGGGGGCAGGGGGGCGGGCTTGCAAAGAGATGCAAATATATAACTGGTAACATTTGGAAAATGACACATTCCATTAAGAAGACATTGATTCGATTTCAGAATAGCTATGCTTATGTGTATAAGAAAGGGAATGAAGTTGTGTCTTATTTATTCATGCTGGTAACTTAGTTGTTGTTGTTTTCCTTAGTAAGATCCCTGTAAGAATCATTTGGCTTTTATCCGCAAATTCAAGACAATGTTATGAAAGCAATAACTGGGGAGTTGGTGAGGAGGAGAGGTTTTTCAGTTCAGCTATAACTCACCTGATAGCCTATCAGATATGAAACTATGGTGAAGAGCAGTTATTTTAACCCAAGACCAGGGCACATCAGTGTTCCAGACTTTTTAATGGCATTAAAAACCAAACACAAAAACTTTATCTAGATAAGCCTTAACCAACCTGGTGCCCTCCAGAGAAGAATATAAGAAGAGCCATCCTGAATCAGACCAAAGCCCTATCTAGTCCAGTATTCTGTTCATATAGTGGCCAACCAGCTGCCGCTGACTGTAGAGATGAGAGAAACAGGCAGCGGTGTTCACAAACCTGTGGGGGGGCCAGGGCCGGATTAAGAGCATTATGGGCCTGGTGCTGAGGAGGGCGCGCGGCTGAAGAGGGCGCAGAAACGCTGCGCTCCTCTTCGCTGCCGCTGCGCCGCCCCCGCCAGGCCTCTGCTGCGCCGCCCTCGCCAGGCCTCCGCCTCCCCTCCCTCCCTCCCTCCCTCCCGCCGCCGCACCCTCCCGTCCCGCTCGCCGCTGCGCCTCCCCCCGCCCTTCCGCTCGCTGCCGCTGCGCCTCCCGCCGCCGCCGCCATCACCATCACCCCCGACCCCCCCGCCACTTACCTTCTCCACATCGTGTCGCTTCCGGAGCCCCGCCCGCGTTGTTTTGGCGGGAGGAACCAGGGCAACAGGGCTTAAACAGCCCTGTTGCCATGGTTTCCCCGGCAAAAAACAGTGCGGGGGTCCCGTCGTGTCACTTCCTCCTCCTCCTCGGCGGTGGCGGCGGCGGCAGCAGCAGCAGCAGCAGCCGCCAGGGCAGGGGGAGGGTAGGTTGGTGGTGGCGGCGCAGGGTTTTTTTTTTTTTTGCAGAGCAGGGCTGCTTTGGAGAGGGCCCCCCCCGCTAAATATTATTTCGCCTGGGGCGCCAAACTGCCCTGCACCGGTCCTGATTGTGGGCCTGTTTTGGGGTAGGGGCCTGGAGCTGCAGCTCCAATAGCCCCTATCTTAATCCGGCCCTGGGGGGGGGCTCGCCTCTCCACCGCCTCGCCTCTCCGCAGCAGCGGTCCCCTCCGCCTCGATCTTCTGAACGGCGTGGAGCAGTTCTCCACGCCGCTTGAGCCGCCAGCACTGGTCCCGTCGCGTCACATCCGGCCCCAGAAGTGACGCGACGGGACCCTGCGCAGGCGCAATACAATTTCGGCCCGCTACGCCCGCGCGAGGCGAGCGGTTACATCTCTAGAAACAGGGATGTCTGAGCTTGCTGAAATGCTCCAAACTTCACTTCAAAAGTCTGTTTGGCTTGCTCCCATTTTTCTTTGCAACCTGTTTTTTTGGTTCTCTCAAATGGGGAAAATGTGGATTTTCAACAGGGAATGTTCACGTTTCCTTGTACATTTTTTTTTTTTTAATGTGTACTTCCCCCCTTTGACTAAAATGTGAAAATGGGTTTTTTTAAAATAAAATGTGCATTTCAAAGTGCACATTTTCCCCAAAATACACATATTTCAGATGCAATCACAAGTTCAGAAATGTGCAACCATTTTTTGTTTTTTTAAAGACATGCTCCCCATTTGTATTTGGGATTGCGAACAAGGCAAGTTTGATGATCTGCGAAGTGAAATGAAATTCTCATACATCCCTTATTTCTACTGAGAAGCCCACAAGTAGGACATGAGTGCAATAGCACCCTCCCACTTGTGTTCACCAGCACAGAGGCATACTGCTTCCAATACGGGAGGTAATATATAGCCATCATAACTAGTGGCCACGGCTAGTGGTGGGCGATTCATCCACCACCTGACCGCCGCCATGCCCGCTGAGCTGGGCCAAAAGCAGACGCCAGCTGAGCTGCTCGGCAAACTTTCAGGTTCCCGGCCGAGTGCTTTTCAGATAGAAAATGGCATAAGATCAGGGCTTTTTTTCTGGTGGAACTCACCGGAACTGAGTTCCAGCACCTTTTCCTCTATTAATTGCATTACAATTTAATCGCCATCTACTCCCGAGGAAATGTAATCCAAGAGTTCCAGTACCCTTTTCTCCAGAAAAAAAGCACTGCATAAGATATATTAAAAGCGGCCACAATTTGCATAACTTGTGCAAGTTGCGGCCGTTTTTAAGATATCTTATGTCATTTTCTATGTAAAAAGTGCCCGGCCAGGAACCCGGAAGTCGTGTCCCTGGCTCGACTCAGGAGAACGCGAGTCGAGCTGGGGAAGCAGGTAGGTGGGATGGAGTTCAGGGGATTGAGCCAAGCAAGTTCGCCGGACTTCAGCTTCCACCCCCTGAACGAAATCCTAACAGATCCCTAGGCCACGCCAGCTGGGCAACACATATGGAGGGCACCAGGTTGGAGAAGGGTGATCTAGATTGTGGCCACTATTTTCTATAAGCTAAACAAGAAAAAAATGAGTTCTTTTAAAAAGGAATTAGTGCTCCTAATTCCCTATCTCAACTAATAGTGTTTTGTGGATTTTCAACCCCCGAGGTTGCCGCGCTATTATAGTAATACCATCATGGCAAAGACTATAATGTACTGCTCGTATTTAGAGTCTCATGCAAAATAAACATTCTCAGGATTATTGTTTTTTTGCCAGGCAACCTTTCTTCTTCTAATGTGCTCTTAAGAAGCTTACTAGGTGTATACTGGCTAATCATCCAGCAGTTTTTGCAAAAAATCATATGGTGAATAAACAACGGGGCCTCTGTTAGACATCAAATTTTCTGGGCTGTTCCCTCACAAGTAGTGTCTAAAATAGCATTGTTGGATCTAATCTAACACCTACAGATGACCACGGAGAGCTTTCGTAGAACCTTACAGGCCAAGCATCCACCGATAAAGATTGGCTGTAATAGCCAACTAGCCTGTTCTGTCTACAAATTGTACTGCAATCATTCTAAAATTGTAGGCTATATACTTTATTCCCTCTGTTTGGAGTTCTTATATGTTGTCTGTGGGAACATTTTATGCTGTGTTCTTGCCCTTTCTTTCCAGGAGCACCAGGCCAGGCAATAGGTGCCTGTATCTAAATCTATACTGAGATAATGTCTTCTCCTGGCCAGGGTCACTGAGACCAAATGCTGGAACTGGCACCTGAAGTACATACACACTTGGTTTTTTTTTCTCCCCAAATATTGCAAAAAATTTTGCAAAATGTATGCAAATATTGTTTTTCTATGACAATATTTGCATAAAATTATGGCAAGTTAAAAAAAAAAAAAGTCAGCAAGTCTGCAGAATCCACGTGACTCTGGAAAAGCCAGATCGCTATGGAATCCCCTACGAATCTAAGAATCCGCTACAGTCCCACCCCATACTCCCACCTGAAAAACCAGATTTTTAATGCTTGGTTCACAAGCATCTTTTGCTGTTATCTCTGATCGGACAGAGGAGGGTATTTCAAGGCTATTTATTTATTTATTTATTACAATTAAATACCGTGCCAAGGGTTGAGCTGTTGCAAAGATTTCAAGCAGTGCATTTTGCAGGCAGGAGAGCTATTCCACTGAATTGGGGTGTGCATTTTCGCAGGCCTGATAGCTGCGGCACAGATCTGACACCTCCCTTTTGCAGGCTGGGGACCTTTTGCGCAGAACTGATGTGCACATTTTGCAGGCATAAGCCCCTCTTACTTGTGAGGAGACACTCCGAGGCTTGGCATCTGAAAGTGCTGCTGAGTGATTCGGTCCTGCTGACTTCTGATTAGTCATGAGGAAGCCTTGTCCTGCTTCCTTCTGAGTAGGGTTAAAATGGTAATCATCACATTTGGCCCCACCCACTCTGCCTTTGGCCTTGCCTACAGATGGAATGTGGGGCCCCGAGTTCCTTCCCATTTTGCTATTTGGCCCTGGAGCTGAAAAAAGATTCCCCACCCCTGGTATAATGCACGAAGGGAGCTTTAGTCCTCTTATTAACTATATTATGGTAATAAATTTGCTGCACTACAATGTGCCAGCTTCCATCAGATGATAAATGGATGCTCACAGCTCTACATATACAATGAGCCAGCACAGAAATCTGACTCTGTGTGAGTGTGTGTGTGTGTGTGTGTGTGTGTGTAGCATTATCGTAGCAGTTGGCACATGTCTTCCTGGATCAGCAGGGCATGAAAATAACAGCTGCTGCTGCACAGTTCAAAAATCAACAACTTGCCAACAGAGTTAGATTTCCGCCTCTGGGGCAAGAATGGCAAAGGCTCATGGCATTACCTTTGGCTCACCCAGTGCCGCTCAATGTCTTCCACCCACCGAACATGAGAATTGTATTCTGGTCCTGCATTTGTTTGTGTGCTTTTCTTATGTCAGTTGAATGGGGAAAGTACACATTTCGAATGGGGAAAATATGCATTTTCAAAAAAGCACACCCCAAATGTGCATGTTTCCCCCACAGAGTAAAATGTAAAAATGCATCTTTTTTTTTCTTTTTCTTTTTTTTTAGCACAAATGTGAATTCAGGAATTTGCCAGAATTTTTGGAGAACGTACTCTCCTGCTCATGTTTGCGTTTGAGGTTGTGATCATGGCATGTTCACATGATTTACGAACATTAACCAAATTCTCGTACATCCCTAGGCCCGCCGCCACTGGAACCCGGAAGTCGCTTTCCCCAGCTCGGCTCACGAGAATGCAAGTAGAGCCGGGGAAAAGGTAGGGAGAGCAGAGCTTGGCAGGTCGAGCCCGGCGAGTTCTCCGGACTTCCACCCCCCCCCCCACAATCAAGCTCCGCACACATCCCTGTAAAAAAGGCTTTTCAGGAAGAACCCTGGGCTCACAGAAGCCAAGCTGCTTTCCTTCAGATGTAGTCACAGAATAAGCCCCACAAGGTCCCAACTGGCACTTCCAAAGACAATTGGTGGCTCTTGCCAATTGTTGTCAATTGTCTACGCATCCACACTCTGCCAATCCAACCAGATGGCGCATCAACATGCTGAATGAATACTAAGTCATTCCCTGGGGTTGCCGGGGAACCTTTTGGAGCAAGAGCAGCATGAAGCTGTTTGATCTGGGCCCAAGAACAAAAGGTGACATAAAGGCACATCCTTTTTCCAGCCAGAAGGGGGGATGTCCCCAGATGTATGCCTGGCCTTCTCAAGATGACTGTGCTTTGCAAACTAAGAATTATCTGCAGGGTTCTTTCAGCATAACTGTATTCTAGTTCATCTGAGGACAAAGACCATTCATTAGGGAGCAAGATTCTTCTTCTTCTCCTCCCTCTCCTTCTCCCCCTACTCCTCCTCACACAATTTTAAGCAGACACTTCAATTGTAGCTGTTTAATATTCAACATTAAAATGCTTTCCAAAGTGATAGGAAGTTGCAGGGGTCCCAGTTACCTTGTGCAACAGGGATGCATATTGTTTTTGGCCCTGTGGACCACATCTGAGGTATGCTGGGGGGGTGTACATGTGTGCGCATGAATACATGCATGCATTCATGCACATGCACACACACAAACACATGTAATTCTGACCGGTTTGGACATTTTCCCACCAAGCATTCGAAGCAGAGCTCAATTCTATGCATGGATCCTCAGAAGTAAGCCCCAGTGCAACATCTTTGAGGACGGCAAAGCATAACTCAATTCTAAAATTTTCGTATTCAGGAGAGGTAATTAGTCCAGAGCTTTTAAGAATGTCCAAGTATACAATATCCACCGGATCAACCAATTCATATACTTGCTGACATTCTCAAACAACTGTAAAGGTTTTATTGTGGCAGATGGTTTCTTTGGAGAAACACACTGATTAATGGCCACAGCAGGGCTTCTTCTGTGTGTTTAACAATTCTAGCTGTAGTAATTCTTTTCCACCAATTTACCTGGAACAAAAGGTAGGCTGACAGTTCTGTAATTTCTCCAGATTCCCCCTTGCATCTCTCTTGAAAAATTAATGGTACATTGGCTGCCCTCCAATCCTCTAGCAAGGAGGCTGGTTTAGTGATGAGTTATGTATTTCTAAAGCAAATTCACATTTGAGTTCTTTAAGAATTCTCAGATGAATGGCATGTCGGACAAATGTCTTGTGACTTTTTTTTTTTTTATCTGCCATCTAGCTTTAGAATTTCATCTCTTGTTACCTCTGTTTGATTCAGGCCTTTCGTGTGGAACAGCAGTCATGACAAATATTCTGACCGAACATTCTTCCAGTGTGGTCATTCTGCTGGTGAAGATAACACCGGCAACATGGCTAAAATGGGGTGGAATTGTGTGGGATGTAGCGAGACACAGGGGAGGAATAAACTTACACCATATTCTGTACTACCACAGATGATGGCCATATCCCCCATTGACAGTGCAATTGTACACTTTTACTATTTATTTAAACATGTTAAATGGGCAGTGTTCTGGCTGGGAGCCTTGCAGCATGGCAGGGGTGGACAACTGGTGGCCCTCCAGATGTTTTGACCTACAACTCCCATCATCCCTCACCATTGCCTATGCTGTCTAGGACTGATGGGAGTTGTAAGCCAAAACATCTCGAGGGTCACAAGTTGCACTATGGTAAACATGTCCTCCTACTCCTTGGCCATAGCTGGAAACAGATGTTCTTATGGCCCAGTAGTGTATTGGCCCTACTAGCTTGCCATACCAGGAAGTGCCTGGCTCAGCTTCCAGGCACTGTGCTTCCAGTTTCCCATTCAACCTTGCTTGCATGGCCTGTTCTCAGTAAGCATTCATGATTAAAGTTGTTTTTGGTTTTGCTCTATGTCATGTTCTCTTTATCATCCACTTAAGGCACCATCAGCTAGCCTTGAGGTTTGGCCTCTTGCCCTATTCACGTTCTGAGCTGCCCCTACCAGGTTCAAAGCCTCATCCTCCTCTTCAAAGAGCTGCCCCTCAGATTCTGGATTTAGGGGACTTGGGAGCTGTGAGACCTTAGGTATATAAGGAGTTATACAAAATCAGATCATTATTATTTTATTATTTAAAATATTTATTGGCCGTCTTTCAGGGCAGGTGCCCTCCCAAAGGAGCATACAAGAATAGAACACATAATAAAAACTGATGCGGTATTTTAAAAAATGATTAAAACACAATAAAAACAGTAAGAATTATTTATCCACCTTGCCCAGTCTTCCTCAACCTGGAACCCTCCAGATCATGTTTCTGGACCACAGGACCGGTGCAGGGCAGTTTGGCGCCCCAGGCGAAAAAATATTTAGCGCCCCCCCCTCTCCAACGCAGAAAAAAAAAAAAACCCTGCGCCGCCACCACCAACCTACCTTCCCCCCCGCCCTGGCTGCGGCGGCTGCAGCTGCTGCTGCTGCCTCCTCCTCCTCCTCCTCCTGAAGTGATGCGACGCGACGCGACGGGACCCCCGCGCTATTTTTTGCCGGGGAAACCATGGCAACAGGGCTGTTTAAGTCCTGTTGCCCTGGTTCCTCCAGCCAAAACAACGCGGGCGGGGCTCCGGAAGCGACGCGACGCGGACAAGGTAGGTGACGGGGGGTTGGGGGGGTGGCGATGGCGGCGGGGAGGTGCAGGGGGAGAGCGGGAGGGGGGGGGGAGCGAGCGGCAGTGAGTGGGAGGGCGGGGGAGGCGCAGCGGCGAGCGAGCAGGCGGGCGGGGGAGCGCGGCGGCTGGGCGGTGGTGGGTGGGAGGGTGGGGAGGCGGAGGCCTGGAGGGGGCGGCGCAGTGGCGGCGGAGGCCTGGCGGGGGCAGCGCGGCGGCAGCGAAGAGGAGCGCAGCGTTTCCGCGCCCTCTTCAGCCGCGCGCCCTAGGCAACCGCCTAGTTTGCCTAGCGGTAGCGCCGGCCCTGCTGGACCACATCTCTCATCAGCCCTGGTCATAGGTGGGGATGATGGGAAAGTGTAGTCCAAAACATCTGCATGAAAATCCTATGCTCTGTCACTAAACTATGGACATTCCATCCCACTAACATCTGGGAAGATTAACTGCGCTCAGATTCTCAATCTGCAGGGGAGTTTGGGAGTGTCGAATCATCACAGTGATCCAAGTCGAATGATTGGCCTTACCTAGGGGCATAAGACAAATCTAAAACCTCAGCTGTGAAAATATGCAAACTAATAAATTACACATGGTAGAGAGGCAGTTCATTAAATCCGTATGACATTTTGATCATTTGCCTCTCCTAAGCATGCTCACCAGGCCATCTGGCATCCCAGGAGGCTTTCATGTATATCAACACAGTCGCATAAGGGAAGAGGAAGGAATGGAGAGATAAAGGATTTATTTGTTTATTTGTTTTGAGCGGAAATGGAGAGACATGCAAAAATCTCTCTGGAGTCTGCATGGGATTATTGCAAAACAAACGTTAGGCACATTTCAACAAAGATATGGGATGCAGGGCCAATACCAGGCCTGTGGCTTACGCTGGCTCAGCTTGTCTGAGTGTGGAAAGCTAAGCAGGGTCAGGCCTGGTTATTACTTGGATGGGAGACCCCTCCTCTAGTTTCCTGCATTGACCAGGGGGTTGGACTCGATGGCCTTGTAGGCTCCTTCCAACTCTATGATCTATGAAATCCTATGACCAGATCTCCCAGCTGGCAAAACTGATCAGACATGCTCTGATAACATTCATCATAATACTATTAGCTGCCATGGATGGGTAGCCTAATTCCATCTATGTGTTTGGTGGCAGATCTCCACTGTCTCAGACAGAGGCCTTTTTCCAATCTGACTTCCTAAAACACTTTGAGTTGGAGATGCTGGGATTCCTGTATGTAAAGCATTTGCTGTATCACTGAGCTAAGGGCTGTCCCCTGAAGGCACTTGTGGCTTGCACTGACACAGAAGAACTGGTTTCTAATGTTACCCGCAGGGCTCATAAGATCTGCTACACGACCTGTCCATTGTAATTAGAGTTGTGGATGCAGCTTCAGAAAAGGCCCAGCACAATCCATGTTGGCCTACTTGGACTCTTAGATCTGAAGCCCTGAGGTTGCTTGCAAAGCACATTCAGAGATTTGGAGATGGTGTGGGTTGCTTGTTGCATTTAACCTTGGATCTCATTGACCTGAGATTCTCAGAAACTGATCTTCAGTAGGGATGGGTGAGGAACTCATTGCCACTAAGGTACAGCAAAACCCCAAGAAGCTCGCACAGAGTTGGGTTTTTCCATAGTCGTCATCCATCTTAATCCATTGTGACTGCTCAAGAACCTGCAGAATCCAATGGTCCCTGGACTTAGCAGGGCCAGACCAACACAGGATAAATCCATTTGGTTAACTCTTTAATGTGAAGTTACCTAAAATTCACATTTTTGAATGTATATGGGAGGCATAATTCAGTTATCCTTTGAAATACGTACTTCTTTGAATTTTGCAGTGGAGTTCTCCATTCACAAAATGCACACAAAATGAGTTTATTCATGAAAATAATGTTCAAAATGCATTATGTTAGGAAACATTGCTTGCAAGAATGTATATGTAAGGCAACATTTTGTACAACCATGTATGTATTCAGAGAAATGTACACAAAAATGCATGTAAACGTCAGGCAAACTTTTAAACACACACACACACACACACACACACTTCATACTGATATGATAATGGGGTGAACTGAATTTAAGATTGGAAAAGTTGAGAAACTGAAAGTAACAGATATGCCTATCCCTACCTGCCTCACTTTGACCCCTGGGCAGTGGTGAGGATTGGGCGCAGGGACAAAGGGACAGCAAGAAGGTGATGTTAGGGGGAAAGGGGGGGCTGAGGGCATATTACCTGGGGACCTCCCAAAATATGGAGCCAGTACTTCATCATGGGTTGGAGAATACACACATACATTAGAGATGGACAAATCTGTCAATCTCAGTTTCTCACATTTTTCTCCCCCCCCCCAATCTTAAATTTAGTAATGATTGAATCTGAGCTATTTTTACGTTTGCTTCAAGATTCATAAGCCTTTTTGAGCACATTTCTCCTAATACATTCTTCCCTGCGTGCATTTTTGCCTAACATATTCACATTATTTTTTTTGCAAGCAACCTTCTTAAAATAATGCATTTTATTTACCCTAATATATGTGTTTTTGTATGCATTACTTGATTGGAGGATTCCATTGCAAAATTCAGAAACGTGTGTGAAGCCTTTTCCCTTACCAACCTGCCCAGTCACAGAAGTGTCATCATATGGGATGCTCCTGGTAGTGCCACATGGACCTACATGGCCTGACTGGAGTCCACCTGGAGAAGAGCCTTCAGTGTGGTGGCTCCATTTCTGTGGAACTCCCTGCCTCCGGAGATCATGCAGGCACCAACATTGTGTTGTTTCTGGTGCCTTTTGTAAACATCTCTATTTAAAGAAGCCTTCCTTGGTTGACCAGCCACTGTTTTATGTTTGTTTGTTTGTTTTTGTTTTTAACTGATATTCTGTTTTAATATAATGTTTTATTCTTTTTATCTTTCTATTGTTCACCGCTCTGGAATCTGTTTAGATGTGGAGCAGTATATAAATGCTGTAAATAAAATAAATAAACAGATAACGGAGTTTTGGTTGGCATCGTGGTTCAAAAGTGTGAAATTAGGTAAATTAGCATTCACATGTGAACGGAACAGAATTTCCCCCCCATCCCTGTTCCAGATCTGGTTCCAGGAATGGATCGCACAGCCCTAGACTGGCCTGAAAGAATCCAACAACAAAGGCCTCTGTTTTCATTTGATTTGGTCCCATCCCATTTTCAAGTTTTTTTGACAGCAGTTGGTTTGTGAATGGTGGTAGAATGACTCAGCCTCTGAGACAGAGTTACAGCCTCTTTGTGGATAGTGAGTGGCTCATAAACTGCATTTGTAACTTTACATTCCAAATCATCCAATGGGGTAGACAATCTAAAGAAATCTAAATAAATAAATCCATAAAAACCATGGTTAAAGTTGGCTGGAGCCTCTGGGCACCATTATAATACTGGACTCAGCAATATACTATCAGCTGAGATAACTGGATTATTTTTTACCGGTGTGGAGTTTGGGTCTCCTGAGTAGATCTGAAGGAACAAATGGTACTACTGTTCAATTTTTAAAGCTACTGTAACTCATAAGAACATATGTAGGAGAAACTATGGGAGAAATGTATAACGCTTCATTTACAGGCCAATTTATAAAACTGTCAAAATCAAACAAACAGAACAGATCAGGGAGGAGGTGCGGTAAGCTTACTTAGAACTGCATTAGAAATTTTTTTGGGTTTGTTTTTGTTACAGCCAAAACAGCTGAGAAAGTGGAAGCCAGATTGCAAAAACATGTATGGAAAAGTAGAAGAACTGGCAGGGAAGAGAACTGCCAAGTCATTAAGATTAAATGGTCCATGGAAGTCCAAAAAAGAGTTTTGGGAGAAAACAATAGATTATCGAGTTGCAAAATGTATCAAAAGCCTTTTGCTAATGATGCTGTCTTGTTTTATAGCACTGGATTTTGCAGGGTTATCAACAAAGCATATATTATGATGGGGGTGTTTCCCCCCCTTAATGATCGGGATTTTAATCTAAATTAACAGTTGATGCTCGGTCCTTCAGGATAAGTAATGGAATGGTTGAAAATTAAGAATGTGTTGCTTTTCTGATGATACATTTGGTCTTCAAAATACACACAGGAAGGTTGTAGCAAATATTATTACATGTTTATGCCTCCCTGTTTATTCTTTAACAGGTGCCCCCTCTTTATTCTCACAACAATCCTGCAAGGTAAGTGGTGGTGGTGGTGGTGATTATCATTATCAATAATAATAATAATAATAATAATAATAATAATAATAATAATAATAATAATAATTTTATTTATATACCACCCAACAGCTGAAGCTCTCTGGTTATCGGTTGGACTAACCACAAGTGATTGGTCCCCAGTCCCACAGCAAGCTTTATGGATATGTGGGGATTTGAACCAGGGTCTCCGCAGCCCTAGCCTGAGACTACCTCAACACCGCACTGTTGAGTTTAGCAAATAGGGGGAGGGGTGGATTAGATACTCAATATTTTAACAGTTGTTTCATCATGCTCATCCTCCATCCCTAGCACGATCTGAGCTTCACAACTTGCCATAAATACCAGGAACTGTGTAAGAGTGAAGCCCAGCCTCAAGAAGGTGCGGGATTTGATTCTGACTCAGATGAGCGGGGGGAGAGGTGGCGGAGGCCTCAGGGCCACGGTAGCTGGAGATAGGTGGAAATGGCACAGATCGTCCCTTCTGAACAGCCCCTTCTGAGACTGTGGGAATGCCAGGCCAGAATGAAGAGGAGAAGGAGGAGGGAGTAGGTGTTAGACATCAAATGAGGAGGGAGGGCCAGCGTGGAGTCCTATGGCATTCCAAGTGATTCGCTGCCAAAGAGACTCCTCAAGGAAAGGGTCTGCCTGGAAGGCAGGGCTTCATTAGCATGCCCGGCCCAAATGGGAGGGCTCTAACCATTTCCCCATGGTTTGGTTTCAACTATCTAATCTGCCTCATTAGCTTAAGAAGCTGGCTTTACAAGATGCTGAAACAGCTTGACTCTTTTGTAGCAATTGTTTGTCACATGACCTGCTGTGTAGCCTGAAGCAAGACCGGCTAGAAAAGCTAATTGATTAGAATTACAGATCAGTTACTTGTCTGCAGCGGGAGGCAGGGCAGCCTCAGATAAAGTCAAACTCTGGTTCATCCATCAGACTTACTCTACGTCTACACCATGGGAGGGCAACCTGGGCCCCTTCCCCTCCCAAAGCCCCACCATCTGAGGGGAGGAACCCCCATTAGAGGGCAAGCAATCCCCATTAGAGGGCAAGGAGCATCTCCAGCAACATCAAGTAGGCCGCTCAACAAGATCTGCCACAGACGGCCTTCTCCTTGTCCCATCAGCCAGAGCAGCCGGGCTGGTGGGGACTAGGAAGGGGGCCTTTTCTGTGGCAGCCCCCAAACTGTGGAACTCTCTCCCCAGTGACCTCCGCCATGTCCCCTCCTTGATGAGCTTCCACCGTTCATTAAAAACATGGCTTTTCAGGCGGGAATATGGGGTGGGTTAGGATTTTAAAATTTTATACTGTTTTTTTCCCCCTTGAAGTGTTAAATTTTATTTCCATATAAAACAAACACATAATAGCAAACATATAACAATTAACAAAACAAAATAGACCTCTGATTTTCTTCTACAGCAAATATAGGCAACAATAATTTTTCTTACTCGATAATCAGAATGAGAAATCTCTTTCTTCCCATTGTCCCAAATTCACTTATTATTCCATAAATCCACAAACAAACAAATCATTATTTTCTAGTCTCTGCAAAAAAGTCAATTAGATGTTTCCACTCAATAATAAACGTGGATGTTGTCCTTTCTCTGATTAATGAGGTGAGTTTGGCCATCTCTGCCAGCTCCAGCATCTTGATCAACCATTCTTCTGTCGTAGGCACTGCTGGACAAAATTTTATCGTTTTAAGAGTATTCTGCTTTGTTTCATTTTATATTGTACATCGCCCAGAGTAGCCGGGTTACCGGCTAGATGGGTGATCTAGAAATACAATAAATAAATAAATAAATAAGCAACGCAAAGGGGAATCCATTTCTTCTCTCCAATCCGATCAGAGATAAGCTGGGGGTTCCCCCACACCACTCAGCCAGGAATTGGATCCAGGCTCCAGCTGAGTGCCTTCTCACGCTGCTCACACCCCAGTCAGGACAGGAGTGGCAGGGGAAACATGAGCCCAACTTGGCCAGGGCTTGAGGATTAAAGAAAAGAACTAGAAGATTAAAAAAAAATAAGGGTGGGGTGGGGCAGATGATGTCACAGGAGAAGCAGGGGTGTAATCCAGCCCCGGGACCAAAACTGGGTGCCCTACACAGTTTCCCTCAGTTTCTCTTTTCCCAATGCTAACTTTGGTTCATCTCAAACTTACCTTGAAAGAAAAATTGCATGGAAATGTTCATTTGTAATGAATAGAAATATGTAAAGTTTAAAGAATTATTGAAATTATTTTGATCACGGTGGCCTAGGCTTTTTGTAACTATAGTTATTGCCGTGATCCTCCTTTGTTTTCACAATGATATACACGTTTTAGCAAGCAATTTTCACAAAATGATGCATTTTTGAACACTATTTTTTACTAATATACACATATCTGTGTGCTTTCCTGCCTAATATATGCATTTTCGTATGCATTTTTGATTGGAAAACTCCATTGCAAAATTTGGAGAATTGCAGATTTTGAAGGATAACAGAATTTTGGTTCATGCATTGATCTGAAAGCGCAAAATTAGGTAAGTTTGTATTAAAATGCAAACTGAATGAATTTCTCCTCCACCCCTATCCTCATGCTTCAGATAGACTATTTACATATTTTTTTTTAAAAAAAGTTCATGTATAGACATATATTGATGAGTCACTTTTTAGTTGTTTAGGTTTTTTAATGCAAAATGTTTTTAAAACAGTTGTAACATGGCTCTGGCAATGGTAGGGGAAGTGTGCTAGTGACATCACGGACACTAACCAACAGTTATGCCCCCCTCCCATATGAACTTGCAATTTGGAGTAAGAAGGTTTCTGGGCATGTAGTCACTATGTCATACTAGCTGACATCTTCCCTCAAGTCATGTCTGATGAGCACAACTTAGGGGTGTGCACATTCGCCTCACACGGGTGCAGCAGGCCAAAATCGGACCCGCTCACGTCCACGCGGGGTTCATGCAGGCCTACCTTGGTCCAGCGGTGGCGCGTCTCTCCACGGCAAGCCGCCCACGCCACCCACGCCGGTCCCGTTGTGTCACATCTGGCCCCGGAAGTGATGCAATGGGACCCTGTGCAGGCGCACTGGACTCCCGCGTGACGTATTGCGCCTGTGCAGGGTCCCGTCGCATCACTTCCGGGGCCGGACGGGATGTGATGCGACGGGACCAGCATCAGCAGCTCGAGCGGCGTGGAGAACTGCTCCGCGCCACTCAGAAGATCGAGGCGGGGGGGGCGCCGCCGCAGAGAGTCGAGGCGGAGTGAGGCAGCCCCCCCCCCGATTCGTGAGCACCACTAACAACCATACATAGAGTTCTCCTTGAATCCTGTCTTTCCTTCACTTCCAAAGTTCTGTCACACATTGGAGAGGTTTGGTGCCTCAGGTGATCAGGAAATGGGGTACAGAGCCTGGATTGACCTCCCCAAGGGAGAGAGCCAGATCATGATGTTGCAACTGAAAGACAGGAGATGATGGATCTGTTGGTGAGAAGTCAAGTCAAAGTCAGTTCCAAGAAAGCAGTTCAAGAAGGCTCAGCTTGTCTGAGCATGGAAAGCTAAGCAGGGTCAGGCCTGGTTATTACTTGGATGGTAGACCCCTCCTCTAGTTTCCTGCACTGAGCAGGGGGTTGGACTCGATGGCCTTGTAGGCCCCTTCCAACTCTAGAATCTATGAAATCTATGAAAGGCAGAGCTAGGGGCAGACATGATATCTTTTTTTGAAAGGTTTCCTTTCCATCCACACACATTTTATTAGCATAATCAAGGCCAGCCAACAGTTATGATTGCCTAGAAACACAAATGTAAGAATATAAGAATTAGACCAGGTATCTCCCTAGTCCAGAATCCTGTGCTTCGCTCAGCATGCAATGGGATGCCTTGAGGAATCCCACAGGCAAGAAATGTAACTTGGGATGATGGAGAAATCAACAATGGATGAGTTCAGATTTCTATTAATCTGACCTGCGGATTGCTTTTTCTGAGTCGTGCAGATTCCATGGACTTGCAGACTTTTTGTGTGTGTTTTTTTGCTGGGGGGCAGGGAGATTTGCACAACTGCACATTAGTGCAAATGCATATTTGTGCAAGTGAAATGGAATTCTTGTACATCCCTAAAAAAAATCCAATTCCGTCAATGAGTGAATGATGGAAGAAAGACACCTGACAATCTGCAAAACACAGAAGGAATGGATTGATCAAAATCCATACATCCCTAAGTGTGGCAAATATTGGGACCCATATTGCCCAGCCTGACCTAGCTAAGCAGTTAGGATCAAAGGATACTCTGCATTCAGATTTCATGACTTCATTCCATCAGCCAATCCCACACAACTGGGCCTCTTAGGCTGAGAGTACAGTGTTTCTCCATGTAAAGTCCCATGGGAAACCTTGTGATTCTTAACATTCTTGGAAAGATCTGTACCAGGATGTAAAGTAGTAATCAGTTGACAATGGAGGTCCTAGTGTCAAAACTGGACAGTGCAAATCAAGAGGGTCACAAAAATAATAGGTCATGAGCAATAACTGCCATAAACTAGGAATGTTATAAGCAAGGAAGGGATGCTTGAAATGGGAAACATAAGATCTCCCAGGCTAAGACGCAAATAGTGACAGTTTGAGACAATGGATTCATTTGTCACTGACATATCTATCCATGTTATGATGATCAGGGACGATTTTTTCGTAGACATGTTTTTGTAGGTAAAAATCTGGTTTTGAGACCAGGAGATATAGATTTATAGAGTCAATTTAGTGATGAGTTGATATTTCTATTGTATTAAGAGGAAACATAAAATTTGAATGTACATAAGCAGATGAACACATGTACAAATGCTTATCATGTATAAAAGGCAGTCCAGTGGTCACAGATTTCAGTTCTCATGGGAGTACTTAATTTATTTGCTTGATTTGGGAAGAGTAGCAAGCTGCCTTGTTCACTATCCTGCTCTGCTCTTTACTTGAAATAGGTAAAAGACAGAAAAGACCAAACCTTCGCCTCAGAGAAACTGAAACTGTGTGTTGATAATCGGGATTAATAACTGAACCTATCCATTCCTATTGGCACTTTGTGCTGGGGAAAATTGAGTGGGAGAAGTTACCCAGAGGTCTAGGGCCAACTGCCTATATACTCGAGTATAAGCCGACCCGACTATAAACTGAGGCACCTAATTTCACCCCAAAAAACTGGGAAAACTTATTGACTCCAGTATAAGCCTAGGGTGGGAAATGCAGCAGCTACTGGTAAATTTAAAAAATAAATTTAAAAAATCAAGTTAAAGTATTTCATGCACACTATTTAATTCTACCAAATAAACTGTGTCGAAAAGGTATTTAGCAAATTTCCGTATAGGGGCTTCCTTACAACCAGCAATCATGACAGTTAGTGAGGGTAAGTATAAGAAATAGGAACCTGCATGCTGGTCAATGTTGTCTTCTTTTTCCAGTGTTGCTTCCCTCTGCCTTGGACCAACCCCACCCTCACAAAAACAAAGTAGCAAGCAAAATGAAATGCCGATGATTGATCAGTTACTGGGCAAAATAGAGCAGTTTATTTTCATGAGGTGAAAGTGAAATGCCTGTTTGGTAAATACCGTAACTGTAAATATTCATATTTCATAATAAAATTGGCTCTTAATTTAGGTAGAAAGGCCTCCTTAACCCAATGTATCTGGTAGAAGGCACCGATTCAATTTAGTGATTCTTTAAGGCAGTGGTTCTCAACCTTTTTTTGCCCCATGCACCCTCTTCACCATATGTCAGAATGTCATTCCCCCCTTTCCAAGATTGTCTGACTTAGGTACGTACGGGTATTTAAAAATAGTAGTCAGTAAATACTGTAGTCAGTAAAGTTGTTCAGGAAACTCAAGCTCAGAGGCCCTCCAAATTCCTTTAAGCTTTATGCTTAAAGCCTCGCCACCGCCAAAGCCCCGCTGCCACCGAAGCCCCCCCAGGACCCCTGCCGCCACCCCCAGACCCCCCCGCCACCCCCGTCACCGTGCCTGCTCCCGCCGCCGAAGAAGCCCCGCTGCCGCCGAAGAAGCCTCCCCGCTGCCGAAGCCACGCCGGGGCTTCGGCGGCGGCGAGGCTTCTTCGGCGGCAGCGGGGCTTCTTCGGCGGCGGAAGTTGGCGGCAGCGGGGCTTCTTCTTCGGCGGCGAGGCTTCTTCGGCGGCGGGAGCAGGTACGGTGACGGGGGTGGCAGAGGGGGTCTGGGGGTGGCGGCAGGGGTCCTGGGGGGGGCTTCGGAGGCAGCGGGGCTTCGGCGGCGGCGCTGACTCGAGTATAAGCCATGGGGGGCATTTTTCAGCCCAAAAAATGGGCTGAAAAACTTGGCTTATACTCGAGTATATATGGTACATACCAGAATTCCATCTCATAGAATCCCTGGATGAAGAAAGATTTGTTACAGGAGGCAACAGCACTACCTCAGTGTTGCCCCTGAAACCGGCATCTCTGAAACTGGCCTCTGAACATGGAGGTTTCATACAGTCATCATTCCTTAAAACAGTCAAGTCTGGGGATATCTGCCAAAACAGCACTACCCACAAAGAAGACGGAAGTCTCTGCATTCTCAGGGGATTCTGGATATTTGCCCAAATACAAAACAAAACAAAATGAAGGGGGGGGGGAGAAATATCCAGGTGGGCAAATCTCCGCCTCCCCAAATGCTAACATGTAACCGTACTTGCACGTGCCACATGCAGACTCACTCAGGTACATTCCCAAATGCTTTCACCCTTTTCAGCTCTGCAATATTGTCTCTGGCCAGGGTGTTGAACCTTTTCCAGCCTGAGGGCTGAATTCCATTCTGGAGAAGGTCTCGGGGGCGGCATTCCAGTGATGGCCCTGCCGGAAAGGCACACGGGTCAAGGTCAAAATACCCACCCACCCCCAAATACCGGCATGTTTTGCTTCTAGCTGTTGCTTGCTTCCAGTAACTTAGCCTTAGGAGAGGTATTTCAACCTTTCAGAATGGGGGGGGGGGGAACTGTGCAAAAACTGGGAAAACACCAAATGATTGGCGGTTGGTGGAATGGATGGTGGGGCCAGGGGAGGGGCGCCTGGAGGGGCTGGATTGGGATCCCAGGCTGGCAAATTTTGGCCCATGGGCCCCCCCGAGTGTAATGTCCCTGCTTTATGAGATGCAGTTACCCAAACTGAAGACAGTTTTCCAGATGTGGTCACCCCAATGGCATTATGATGCCGGCACGGCAGTGTCATTGTCTATCTATAATGTCATTACAATACTGGCAATTTAATTGTCAGTCCCTTGCCTAATGATCCCCCCAGCATGGAATTTGCCTTTTCCCACACATAGCTGCCACACACTGAGTTGATGTTTCCATGGAACCACCCACCATAACCCCAAGATTACTCTCATGGTTAGTTACCACCAGTTCAGATCCCATCAGTGTGTGTATATGTGAAGTTGCCGCCCCACCGCCCGCCCCCAGTATCCACAAAACCTTGACCCACTTCAGTATGGCAGCTATGCATTGCCATACAGACTCATGGCAATTTTCAGTCCAAACAATCATAGAATCATAGAAAAGTAGAGTTGGAAGGGGCCTACAAGGCCATCGAGTCCAACCCCCTGCTCAAAGCAGGAATCCAGGTCAAAGCATCTCTGACAGATGTCTGTCCAGCCGCACCTTGAATGCCTCCAGTGTTGGAGAGCCCACCACCTCCCTAGGTAGTTGATTCCATTGTCTTATTGCTCTGACAGTCAGGAAATTTTTCCTGATGTTTAGGTGGAATCTAGGTTCCTGTAACTTGAGCCCATTATTCCGTGTCCTGCAAACTGGGATGAACGAGAAGAGATCTTTGCCCTCCTCTGTGTGACATCCCTTCAAATACTGGAAGAGTGCGATCATATCTCCCCTCAGTCTCCTCTTCTGAAGGCTAAACATGCCCAGTTCTTTCAGTCTCTCCTCATAGGGCCTTGTTTCCAGTCCCTTTATCATCCTTGTTGCCCTCCTCTGAACCCTCTCCAGTTTGTCTATGTCCTTCTTAAAGTGAGGTGCCCAGAACTGGACGCAGTACTCAAGATGAGGCCTAACCAGTGCCGAGTAAAGGGGAATTATCACTTCCCGCGATTTGGAAGCTATACTTCTATTAATACAGCCCAAAATAGCATTTGCCTTCTTTGCAGCCACATCGCATTGCTGGCTCATATTCAGTTTGTGATCTACCACAATTCCAAGATCCTTCTCACTTGTAGTATTGTTGAGCCAAGTGTCCCCCATTCTGTAACTCTGCATTTGGTTTCCTCTCCCTAGGTGCAGCACTTGGCATTTATCCCTATTAAATTTCATTCTGTTGTTTTCGGCCCAGCGCTCCAGCCTATCGAGGTCACTTTGAATTTTGTTTCTGTCTTCCAGAGTATTAGCTGTTCCACCCAACTTTGTGTCATCTGCAAATTTGATAAGCATTCCCTGTACCTCCTCATCCAAGTCATTAATAAAAATGTTGAAGAGCACCGGGCCCAGGACCGAGCCCTGTGGTACCCCGCTCGTTACCTCTCCCCAGTTTGAGAAGGAACCATTGATAAGCACTCTTTGAGTCCGATTCTTTAGCCAATTGTGGATCCACCTGATAGTTGTTCCATCTAGCCCACTCTTAGCTAGCTTACTAATCAGGATATCATGAGGCACTTTGTCGAAAGCTTTGCTGAAGTCCAGATATATAATGTCCACAGCATTCCCACAGTCCACAAGGGAGGTTACCCGATCAAAAAATGAGATCAGGTTAGTCTGGCAGGATTTGTTCTTGACAAATCCATGCTGGCTTCTAGTAATCACTGCATTGTTTTCAAGGTGCTTGCAGACTGACTTCTTTATAATCTGCTCAAAAATCTTCCCAGGGATTGATGTCAGACTGACTGGCCTATAGTTCCCAGGTTCCTCCTTCTTGCCCTTTTTGAAGATGGGAACAACATTTGCCCTCCTCCAGTCGTCTGGCACTTCACCTGTCCTCCATGATTTCTCAAAGATAATAGACAGTGGTTCTGAGAGTTCTTCTGCCAGTTCCTTTATTACTCTAGGATGCAGCTCATCAGGCCCTGGAGATTTAAACTCGTTCAGAGTAATCAGGTGCTCCTTGACCATTTGCCTATCAATCTCAAGCTGCAATTCTGCCCCTTCAATCTGCACTTCAGGTTTGCCAGGGGGGTCATAGACCCTCTTTTGGGAGAAGACCGAGCCGAAGTAGGAATTGAACACTTCCGCCTTTTCTTTGTCTTCTGTTATCAATTTGCCATCCTCATTGCGTAGTTGAACCACCAGTTCTTTCTTCTGTCTTTTACTGTGCATGTATCTGAAGAAAGCTTTTTTGTTGCTTTTAGCATTCCTCGCTAACCTTAGCTCATTCTCAGCTTTAGCCTTCCTGACACTATTCCTGCAGTTCTGTGCTACCTGCCTGTACTCTTCCCCTGTAGCCTGTCCTTCCTTCCACTTCCTATACGTGTCCTTTTTTGTTTTCAGGTCATCTTTGAGTTTATTGTGAAGCCACATTGGCTTTTTCTGTTGCCCTCTGCCTTTTTTCCTTGTGGGAATTGTTTGCAATTGTGCCTTTAAAATTTCCTTCTTTAAAAACTCCCACCCCTCCTGGACTCCCTTTCTCGTGAGAGTCACTTGCCATGGGATCTTACTAATCATTGTTCTGAGTTTGTTAAAATTGGCTTTCCTAAAATCCAGGGTACGTGTTTGGCTACACTCAGCTTTTGCTTCTGTTAGAATCAAGAACTCTAGTATAACATGGTCACTTTCCCCCAGAGTTCCCGAAACTGCCACTTTATCCACTAACTCGTCTCTGTTGGTTAGAATCAGGTCAAGGATAGCCGATCCTCTAGTTCCTTCCTCCACTTTCTGTAGGAGGAAGTTATCAGCAACACAGGTCAGGAATTTCTTGGAGGGGCCATGTTTGGCTGAATAAGTCTCCCAACAGATATCAGGGAAATTGAAGTCTCCCATTACTACCACATCGTGCCTCCTTGAAACAATGGCAATTTGCTTTTCAAAAGTTCCATCCTCATCTTCTCCTTGATTGGGTGGTCGGTAGTAGACTCCAACCGCCATGTTTGTTTTATTCTTTGCCCCCTTTATTTTAACCCAGATGCTCTCAATGGGGCTGCCAAGCTCCTCTTCCTGTATCTCTGTGCAGAGATACGTATTTTTAACATACAGTGCAACTCCACCTCCCTTTCTGTTGCTTCTGTTCCTTTTGAACAAGTTATACCCTTCAATTGCTGTATTCCAGTCATGGGAGTCATCCCACCAGGTTTCAGTTATCCCTATCAAGTCGTACCTGCCCTCATGTATCAAGAGTTCAAGTTCGTCTTGTTTATTGCCCATACTCTGGGCATTAGTATAGAGACATTGAAGATTATGTGCTTTATAGTCCGACTTTCCCCCTACATTTTGTGGTAGACTATCAATGGGCACCGCTGGAGCTGTTCTCTCCATTGTGGCATAGAGGCCTTCTTCCATTGGTACCCCCGAGTTTATGTCTCCCTCCCCTGTTGGATTCAGTTTAAAGCCCTCCTGATTAAGTTCCTCATGCTGTGTCCAAACACATTCTTCCCAGTCCTTGTGAGGTGCAACCCATCCTTTGCCAGCAGTCCATCTTCCAGGAAGTGTAGCCCGTGGTCCCAGAATCCAAATCCCTCACGTCGGCTCCACCTTCGTAGCCAGTCATTCACTCGGAGTATTTTTCTTTCCCTTTCTATGCCTCTTCCAAGTACTGGAAGGATGGATGAGAAAACTATCTGGGCCCCGAAGTTCTTGAGTTCCCTTCCCAGCTCTTCAAAGTCTGCCGTGATTTCTTTGTAACTCCGCTTGGCAGTATCATTTGTACCCACGTGGAAGAGAAGAAAGGGGTATGTGTCGGTGGGCTGCATGAGCCTCGGCAGCTGTTCTGTCACATCCTTAATCCGTGCCCCAGGGAGACAGCACACCTGGCGAATCCATGGGTCTTCGCGACATACTTTGGCTTCGATCCCCCGCAGGAGGGAGTCTCCCACTACGAGTACTCTTCTTTCCTCTTGCTGTAGGCCTTGGTTTGATTTCCTCCACTTGACTGACCCTCAGCCTCTTGCTCACTGTCACGTTGGGTGCCCGGTAATCCGTCCTCTGCAGGCTGTCCTCTGCTCTCGTCCTCAAGTACATGGAAGCGGTTCCATAGCTCCACTGCTTCCACAGGCGCAGAGTGTCTTGTAGTTCTTCTGCTCCTAACAGTCACCCTTTTCCAGGGAGTTCCCCCTGTGTTATTTTCCCTTGCCTCTGCAGTCTCTGACTCCGCCTCATCCTGCAGTTGCCCTTCTGGCTCCTGTACTGTGCTTTGGTGCTGTAGATCCACCGTTCTGTCTAAGAACTCCTCACTTTCTCTTATGCTCCTGAGGGTTGACACTTGCTGCTCCAGCCCTCTGACCTTTTCTTCCAACAGCGTGACCAGCTTGCACTTGTTGCATGTGTAGGCCATGTTGATCTCAGACAGGAAAACAAACATTGCACACCCCTTGCAGGTCACCACCACTGCTGAGTCCTTTCCTTCCATAGTGCTCTGTTTCTGTCTTCCTAGAATATATATATATATATATGTGTGTGTGTGTGTGTGTGTGTGTGTTTTTGTTGTTTTTTTTTTTTTTAGGGACCTCCCCCTTGACCTCCCCTGCCGAACTCCGCTGCCAAACTCCTGTTTGCTCTCCCTGTTCGCTCGCTCTGGTCACTCGCTCTCTGGGAGCCTGCTTGCCTTTTCACAGTCCCAAAAACAGTCCCAAAAACAGCTGGAGCCTCTCTCCTGTTGTGCTCCTGCTCAGCTGGGAGTCAGGAACAGAATGAGCTCCCAGGCCACGCCCTGCAATCAGCCCCACTTCCTGCAATCAATCAGCTGCAATCAGCCCCAGGTAGTTGCAGTCAGCAGGAGCTTCTGCTCAACAGAATGAGCTCTCAGGCCACGCCTTTCCCTTGCAGCACTTGTTGTTTTACTACTCCGCTGCCAAACTCCTGTTTGCTCTCCCTGTTCGCTCGCTCTGTTCGCTCGCTCTCTGGGAGCCTGCTTGCCTTTTCACAGTCCCAAAAACAGTCCCAAAAACAGCTGGAGCCTCTCTCCTGTTGTGCTCCTGCTCAGCTGGGAGTCAGGAACAGAATGAGCTCCCAGGCCACGCCCTGCAATCAGCCCCACTTCCTGCAATCAATCAGCTGCAATCAGCCCCAGGTAGTTGCAGTCAGCAGGAGCTTCTGCTCAACAGAATGAGCTCTCAGGCCACGCCTTTCCCTTGCAGCACTTGTTGTTTTACTACTCCGCTGCCAAACTCCTGTTTGCTCTCCCTGTTCGCTCGCTCTGTTCGCTCGCTCTCTGGGAGCCTGCTTGCCTTTTCACAGTCCCAAAAACAGTCCCAAAAACAGCTGGAGCCTCTCTCCTGTTGTGCTCCTGCTCAGCTGGGAGTCAGGAACAGAATGAGCTCCCAGGCCACGCCCTGCAATCAGCCCCACTTCCTGCAATCAATCAGCTGCAATCAGCCCCAGGTAGTTGCAGTCAGCAGGAGCTTCTGCTCAACAGAATGAGCTCTCAGGCCACGCCTTTCCCTTGCAGCACTTGTTGTTTTACTACTCCGCTGCCAAACTCCTGTTTGCTCTCCCTGTTCGCTCGCTCTGTTCGCTCGCTCTCTGGGAGCCTGCTTGCCTTTTCACAGTCCCAAAAACAGTCCCAAAAACAGCTGGAGCCTCTCTCCTGTTGTGCTCCTGCTCAGCTGGGAGTCAGGAACAGAATGAGCTCCCAGGCCACGTCTCAGATGTGCATGACAATCTAAGCTAAGAGCCAGTGTGGCGTAGTGGTGAGAGTGTCGGACTGGGGACTCGGGAGATCCGGGTTCTAGTCCCCGCTTGGCCATGAAACTCACTGGGTGACTTTGGGCCAGTCATTGACTCTCAGCCTAACCTACCTCACAGGGTTGTTGTGAAGTTAAAATGGAGAGGAGGAGGAGGATCATGTATGCCACCTTGGGTTCCTTGCGGGGGGAAAAGGCGGGGTATAAATATAAGAATAAAAATATTTTTTAAAAAAAGTTTATCGGCTATGCACTGCAGGTGCTTTCAGTCAGCCTGGATGCATGGCAGACACCACATGAGGTGCAATTTAAAGTAAGTGTAATGTTACCACCTGGGATGGAAGCACATTATGCAGTCAGCTAAGATTATAAAACTTAGCTTCTTGCCGATTCCATTTTCCAGCCCATTCAAGGACTACCTAAATGAACATGACACATTGTCACTGCTGAATTTGCTGGGTCTGCTTTAGAGAACAAGAGAGTTAGCACATGATTATGCAATTTCCCAGTTTCATGGAAAAGGAATCTCAGGAGAGCTTGCCACCAGTTCATCACAGCATTTTAGTTACGTCAGCTCCTCTCCCGGCTCATCCCTAGGGCTCAAAATGAGTAACCATAGTTTAAAATGCAGTACAGCAAAACCGACTGAGAATACCTAATTAAAAATATACCATATTATCTTTTTAAAGCTACTGGGATTAACTCGCACTGCCTCAAACCAAGTTGTTGAAGCAAAGATGTTTTAAAACATTTCCAAAAGTTGCTCAGACTTTGATGAATCTCCGAACACTGGAAACATACAAGCAGCCAGTGCAATTGGGCCAGAATCGGTGTTATGTGCTCAGACTTTCTGGTCACTGCTATCAATCTGGCCTCCATTAGGGACGTGTAAGGAATCTGATGGGTTGGTGGTGAAAATCCAATGGATTTTCTGGACTCAGCCCCACTAATTCTGTTCCACCAACCCTGTGCTGGCATCAACCTGACCTGATGAGAATCGAGCCAGCATGCAGACTTCCATTTTTAAAGTGGGCTGCAGTTTGCATATTTATTTATTTTTTAAACTGGGGAATCTGTGCAAAATTCAGGCCTCCACTCCACAAATTAGCACAAATTGCAGAACGGAGGCTCGAATTTTGCACAAACATGAAATTAACTGTTAGAAAATTCAAGGTGGCCAAGGTGGAACATGTGTGGATATGCAGTGAGAAGAGGATGCTTCTATACTTCTCATATTAAATGCTACCTACGAGAACAGCAGCAATGACACTCAAATCTAATGAGTGATTTGCGCAAAATCGCACTAGAGATATGCAGTTTTCAGCTTCAAATTTCTGCAAGTATTTTGAGCAATTTATTTCACAGATGCTTGATGCCCCCTGCCCCGACTCAGCTCGCTTTCGGACATCACATTGGAAATGTGTCGAAAGTCCGTCGAGCTCAAACGGAATGAGTTTTCCAGTGTTGCGTATCCTCAGCCACTGTATTGTGCACAAGCTGCAGCTTCTGAACTGTCTTCAAAGGCAGCCCCACATAGAACGCATTGCAGTAATGCAGCTGGGAGGTACCAGAGCATAGACTACTGATGTTCAGGTTATCCTTGTCCATATAGAGCAGTGTTCTCCAACCTTGGCTGGCTGGGGCATGCTGGGAGTTGTAGGCCAAAAACATCTGGGGAACCAAGATTGGAGAACACTGATATAGAAACATACAACAAGGGACTATGTTTAAAATCCTGACAAACACAAAGCATAGAAACTTAAAAGTCAAGAATTTGTATATATAAAAAAAATAACCATAAAATATAGTAAAATAGATTAAATTTTATAATGTAATATAAAAATTTCCAGAAATGTTTTTTAAAAAATTATATATATAAAACATGTATAAGACAACAACAATTACGTAGACCTGTAAAATACAACGTCTTAAGGGCTGAAGATGATACAAATGTCCTTTCAGACTTGAGGACCTCTCTCTCTAGATGAAGTAATATTAGTGCCAAAGTTTTTTTTGTTTGGTGCTTCCAGAGAATGTCCTCACAGCATGTAAGCTTTCTTAACTTGTGTGTAGAAGCCAAACGCGTTTCGGCCCAAAGGCCTTCTTCAGTGGCTTAGGAAAAATACAAAACTTACAATAAATCAAACTACAGTCTGCTAGTTTTTCATAAGAAATTGGTAGTAATATAGAACATAATTAAATGATATCATGCTCACCCCTGTAGTTTTCACTAAGGTCAATATACAAGCTAATGCTCTGTATCACTCCAATTCTATATAAAATATACATTTGTTTTATTAGTACATACATTGATAAGAATTTTTTTTATAAATTTAAAAAGATAGAAAAAATAAAAATATAAGAGAACCCTTTCAGAAGGAGTATATTGACTTACCAAGGTTGGTTTCATCTACCAAGCTCCTGAGGCAATGCTCCAGAGTTTGGCAGATGGAGTAATTTATCTGGTGTGATACTCTTACACACACCTGGTAGTCATCTTCATTTAGAGGTTGCCTGATAGTGTGGCTATACATTTAGTATTCTGAACGAACTTACACTGAAGTTGGTCTTTATACATAATTTATTTCAACAAAACCATGGCAAAAAATAGTATACTACAAACCAGTTGATAACCAATCTATGTTCTCATTTAATCCAAATGGAGCCACTGTATTTAGATTAAATATCCATCTGGACTCTTGGTTTTTAAGTTTTGCTATTAGTTGTTTTCCTGTACCTCGCACTCTTTCTAAGCACCAAAACCTGACAGAGTTTTCATCATGCTCCTGTTCCATATAATGTTTGACCATTGGTGCATGAATCTTTTTGGTTCTAATGCAACTTTTGTGTTCAGCTATTCTTAATTTTATTTTTCTAGTTGTCATGCCTATGTATAGTAAAGGGCAGGGACACTGGATAGCGTATACAACACCTGGTGTGTTGCAATTGGAAAATTCTTTTAGGGTGTACTCTTTATTGTTAGTAGGGTTTCTAAAAGACTTTAGGGTCAAGCAATTGTCACAAACACTACAATTCCCACATTTGTAATGTCCCACAGGTATTTTTCCAGAGATAGTTGTCTGATTCGTGTTGTGCCCTAGTCTTGAATGGACCAAAATGTCTTTTAAACTGGCAGTGCGTTTGTAGGCAAACATGGGTGGTTGTGCACACTTAGGGATGTCTTTCAAAAGGTGCCAATGTTTTAGGATAATGTTTTTAATATACACAGTTGAGCCATCAAATGTTATGGGGATAATCATTCTATTGTTTTGTGTTAATCTATTTTTGGGTTTTAGCAATTCTGTCCTTTTTACTATTTTGGCTTTGTAGAGAGCCTGTTTTAGTATTCTACGGGGGTAGCCTCTGTTTTCTAATTGTCGCATTAATTGACCAGCTTGTAGATGGAATTCACTGCTTTGACTACAGTTTCTTCTAATCCTTAAGAATTGTGAATAAGGTAAATTTCTCTTTAAAGAGACAGTATGATGACTTTCATAGTTCAAATAGGAGTTCACATCTGTTGGTTTCTTATAAGTAGATGTTTGTAGAGATCCCTCATGCACAGTTAGGTATATATCCAAAAAATGAATTTGGCGCTTGTCATATTTCATGTCAAATTTGATAGTGGTATGTTGATTATTAATGAAATCTTCAAAATCTCGAAGCGTGTCCTCAGAACCCTGCCAGACCACAAATATATCATCCAGATATCGTTTGTAGAATGTTATATGGTGTCTGAATGGGTTATCCCTATTCAAAATACGCTGTTCTTCAAAAGTTTGCATGTATAGGTAGCTGAAGGAGCTACATCTGAGTACTGACTGTGGCATAGTTTGATCCCAGCTTCCTTCTATGGACAACTGTTGGTTTTGCACACTTTAGTCAAGAGACTGTGACTAAATTTTCCTAGATGCCTCTTGCTATTTATTTATTTATTTATTGTATTTATTCCTTGTACACCACATAAATAATAGTTCTGACTTTTCTTCACACCGTCAAGAAGCTTTCTTTTCAACAACTGTTCAGGAAGGATGCTTATTTTTTGCCCTTGTGCTCCCTTTTTGTCTGTGTGTATTCAATGGCCAATCTAGTTGTCTCTTGTACAGGAAATGGGGTGGGGTGGGGGAGGAGAGAGAGAGAGAGAGAGAGAGACCATCTTGTCCTTCGCCTAAGGCAGCAAAATGTCTTGGGCCAACCCTGTGAAATTGGCTCCCATTTCGCCACCTCATTCTCAGGGTGTTTTAGAAATTTCTTTTTGGTGGTTTCTTTGAGCTTACTTTATTGTCGTGAGGTGGCCAAGGTTGCTGTGAGTTACACATCTCTCCACAGGTCCTCAGTATACAGGTCTACTCAGATACTGTAAGTCTCATCAAGTTCAATGGGGCTTTGTCCCAGGTAAATGGGTATTTGATTTCAGTCGTAGTGACTAGGTGTAAGGACAGTGGTCTCCACTCTAAGGACTGAGAGGAAAGGACGTACCGGTGACATCACAGGCACTAACCAATAGATGCTTTCTGCAGCTGGTTGTTCATTCCCCTGTTCAAACTGAGCTACACCAAAACCTCAGAACCATTGCTTTTCAGAGTTCATCCTGGAATAGGAAAAAAAAAAGTATATTTGTACTGAATCTAGTTAGAGTCCTCACTGCTTGATTTCAGCCTGTTTAAAGTAATTTCAGGCCAGTTTAAAGTAATTTCAATCCAGGGACAGAAATAAGACATTTCCCAAATTTCTTGGGAAAGCCTCCTTAGCAAAACGTTTGTGAGCAGCTGCTTTATCTCACAGTATCTGGGGCAGGGAGAGAGAGAGAAAGAAAGGATTCATACTTCTCATTATTTTCTGGTTTTTCTTTTCCCAGACAAAGCCAACCATTAGTCTTAATAATTGACTATCTCTTCCAAATCCCCTTGCAGAGACTGTATGATGAGACTCCCCAGTAGGCCGTGCTGGGTTTATTTAAAGTTTGCCTTTGGCTCTCAGCTGTCTTCGCACTTCACAATTCATGATCCTTGCAGAAAGTCGGAGAAAAGGATGTCCTTGATCATCAGCAGTTATTGATGAGGAGACCTCGTTGTACAATTAATAACTTCTATATCAGCCAGCCACTGATATCTTTTTAACCCCCAAGATAGACAACTTGAGGATCTGCTGTCCTTTTTGGATACATTCTAGTTGGAAATATGCCATCTAAACTATAGATCTCCCGTCTGTCTCTCATTTCTCTTTTCTCAACAAAGAAAACTGTTGGGGGTTTTCTCCTTCTTCTTCTTCAATAACAAAAGCAATTCATAAAAACAAAATACTTATGCAGTTTCAATGGAAACAGTGTCAGTAGTCTGTGAATTGCCTCCTAACACTTCTGTCTGCCAAGTAATAAATAGCTTCACCTTCACACGCCGTCTCTCAGATTCTGTGAACCCGCCCACCCTCATTCTATTTCTAAGCATGCTCTCCTCCAACTTCGCACCAGCCATCTGTTCCACAGCAAAGCACTCAAAGATCTTGGCATGTAGTCATGTTCTCACGCTCAGGTGCAAAAGATATATGAATCAGGGCCACGATGAGGAAGGCTGGGCTGAAACCTTTCCCCACATTTGTTCTGATCATTCATTCAATTTCATATTCCAAAAATATTTTCAAAGGAGAGGGGGGAAAAGATCACTGAAATTCTCATGTGTCGGGTTCTTGCATTTCCCTTAGTTATGAGGTGGCTGAGAGGTGTGTGTTTAAGTGTCCTGTCTTTCACTGTACAAATCATCTCTCTGGTGCTCTTCAGCCTCCCAATCTTCAGTTAAAGCCCAGGGGAAGATGTCATGAGATGACTCTTCCCGTGGAGTTTTTTTTCCTTTCAGATCAGGAAGTGTGGGCAACTTAGATTCATAGATTCTAGAGTTGGAAGGAGCCTACAAGGCCATCGAGTCCAACCCCCTGCTCAGTGCAGGAAACTAGAGGAGGGGTCTCCCATCCAAGTAATAACCAGGCCTGACCCGGCTTAGCTTTCCACACTCAGACAAGCTGCCAACTTTTTGTATCTGCCTGTATCTTTAACAGCAACATGAAATGCAGGCATTAATTAACTGTAGGCATCCTTAGCATAGATTAATTTATGTATGTTAAAGGTAAATGAGCAGGTGTTATGGGTAGATATAATTAATAACAATTTAGTTATAGTTATGTCAAGCACAAAGAAGTCTACAACAGGCTCCAATAGGAGCGTTAGGTAAGCAAGGATTTGGGAGGAAAGAGCAGCCCTCCGCCGGAGCTGTCGCACAGGATTGCAAATGAAGGCATGCATGGAGAGTGATTGAGATGTAGGAAGCATGAATGGGCAGTGGATGCAAGTCTTGCACTGATTAGATTAACACACTCTCCTGTGTCTAAAGCCTAAAGGCACAGGAGAGACTTTCCTGAAAAGAACCTTAGAATAAGCCCTGCAAGGGGGTGGCCTTCCCCAATAGAAAGATTCAACCAGAATCTTAAACCCATCAAGGTTGGGGAACCCAGAAAAGGGTTTCCAAAGACACCCATCAAGGGCCCCAGCCTCACACAAAGACAGCCATAAGCACACAAAAGAACAGTGATTAAAGAACACCAGGGAGACAAG
Organism: Shinisaurus crocodilurus; assembly: GCA_021292165.1. Classification (NCBI taxonomy): domain Eukaryota; kingdom Metazoa; phylum Chordata; class Lepidosauria; order Squamata; family Shinisauridae; genus Shinisaurus; species Shinisaurus crocodilurus. The sequence goes on from JAHFWL010000090.1 coordinate 59,015, forward strand.
GATGGCCCTCGCCCCTCCCAGGTAACCAGAAGTGCAGTGGAAAAGGTATAAGAATTCAAACTTAGCCCATAGAAGTCAACAAGCAGGAGCACGCGCACCTCTTGCTCCCCTCTGCCACGCAAGACCCCCTTCCAAAGTGGGATCAACAAGAAGACAGGTAGCTATGGATTCTTTCCTTCTTCTTTCCTTTCCTTGCCAGCGTGAGGTGAGGGCCTTCTCCCCCCCCCCTCCCGGCTGTCTATAGGCTACCAAAAGGCTAAGGGATCTTTTCTATCTAGATAACAGAGTATGATTGGAGATGCAGTAGTTATTTTGCTGCCTGAATTATTGTGTAAAACATTGTAAGACCAGGAACTAAGACACTGTACCTGCCCTATATGTCTCCTTAAATAAACGGCTCTTCTTTCCTTCTAAACACGTTGTGTCTCCAGTTCAGTGTTAGTTTGTCAAGTCTATGTTTAAGTGTTAAAGGGCAAAGCACATACTTCACCCAACTGCATGCAGTTTTTACTCCAGCCAAAGATTCCAAACCTTTTGCAATAGGGTGGGGTTAGCCTCTCTCCTTGGAGGGAATCTAACGCCCAGATGATCCGTTGTAACACAGGGCTCATGTAAAAAACAAACAAAAAAACCAGGCAAAGAATTAAGAACATAGGGACAGCCATGCTGGAACAGACCGGAGTCCTGTCAAGTCCAGCATTCTGTTCCCACAGTGTCCAACCAGAAGCAAGATATGAGTGCAAGAGCAGTTTCCCCTCACATTCCCCAACAACTGGTATTGAAGTTCATCATACTGCCTCTGATACTCAATGTAATAAAGTCATCATGACATGAAGTCATTGATAGCCTATCCTTTATGCATTTGTTTAATCCACTTTTTAAAGTGCCCAAGTTGGAGGCCGCCAGTACATCTTGTGGAAGTGAATTCCATAGTTTAACTCCGCAATGTGTGAAGAAGCACTCCCCTTTTATCTGTCCCGAATTCCTCACCATTCAGCTTCATGGGATGACCCCGGGTTCTAGTATTATGAGAGAGCGTCATGTGCCCTAGCCTAGTTTCCTCACCGTAGGACAGGCTGGCAGAGACATATACCCAATGACTTAGCTTTATTTAAATGTGAATCAGGTGACACAGATCACACATCTTTACTGTACAGATGTCAAGGCAAACAACAGTCTCTAAAGACACTAGTAGTCCAGACCAGAAGGCATTCTGGGCAATCAAAGACTACGGTACTGGGTTCATGGCAGACAATGATTCAGGGTCTATGAAAAGACCAGCATTATATTCCATGGCAGCTTTTAACAATACAAAGTTCAAAAAGATACGGGTTCAAATTGGATGGAGAGTCTGAAGGAGGAAACGTTTCAGCAGCTCGTATGATAGTAAGTCCAGGCAGAATGGGTTTCAGATAGTAAAGACAGAGTGGCTGTTCCCTGTCAGGGAACCAGACAAGGTCCCAAAGTCCTTGTTTCGCAACAGTTTCCAGTTTAGAGTTTTCATGTTACAAGATTCTCTGGAAGCATGAACAGACCAGGCAGAAGGCGTTAGGCATGGAAAGACCAGTGCTGGAGAGGAAGGCTTCTAGGCAATAAAATACATTGGGGGCAGTATCCGTTAGCACAAATGATGTTGCGCTAGCAGAAACTAGGTTCTGAACTATGTGCACCAGAAGAATCCAATCCAAGCAAAGCTACATTCGCACAAGCGCAGTTGCACAAGCGGTTGCTCATTGGGGTGCATAATGGGGTGCACAAGAGTTATGTGCAACTGGTGGCACAACGGGTTGCATAAACATAATGCACAACTGCATTCTGCATTCTGCTTGTGCACCACTGCTTTGACTGATATCCAAAATACCAATCGCATATCAAACATATAAGTCAAGTCGAATACGTATACATCTTATCAAAGATTGATTGATATGTTTGGTATGAGATCGATATGTTTGATTTGATGTATATGCATTGGGAATATTTACTTCCTCTGTAATTTGGTGTGCATAATCAATTGTGCCTTATTTGTTTATACACATGTTTATAAACCACTATAAATTTATTTCTTGTATATAATATATTGATTATGTGCAGTTCCATAAGGTCCCTTGCACCTTGTGTGTCTCTGTTGAGTTGTAATTGTGGATCCTTTCTTCCCTATCCACTTTCTCTATGCCATGCATAGTTTTATACACCTCTATAATGTGTCCTTTTCTTTAAAACATACCCTGTAAGGAGTAATGCTATATTGTCTTTGAATGCAAAGTTAGCCATCCAATAGGCATTTGATATGGGTCTTTAGTGAAAGGGGTAAAATGGGCACTGATGAGCTGTGAGTTGTTCTATACAAATTCCATAGCCTCCTGGATGTCCTGGGGCCTAAAATTAGATTCTTCAGGCATAGAAGAGTTTTGTGTGCAAGGAGAACCAAAGGCCACTGGGAGGCTGCACCCCCTGCCTCCCAGGAGAAACATCACAGCAAGGGGGAGACCAACCTGGCCCCATACATCAGCCAAGGAAGGAACAGCTGCAGGGAGCTTGTTTGGCCCTTCCCTGCCAGAAAGAAAGAAAGAAAGACAAACCTATAAGAGCCTTTTGAACTAAGAACAGGTGCCTGAGTTTTGCATTCTTCCTCCTCCCTCCCAATCCCTTTTCCTTTTGTGTCATGTCTTTTAGATTGTAAGCCTGAGGGCAGGGACTGTCTTATTATTAATCTTTGTAAGCCACTCTGGGAGCCTTTTCTGGCTGAAGAGCGGGGTATAAATGCAATAAATAAATAATTAGCAGCAGTTTAATTTATATTAGGCTTGGAGAAAACTGATTTGGAGGTAGAGGCTGAGCTGAGAGCTGTGTGCTTGCTTCTGCATCCAAGCCATACCTACTCAGCCTGTATGAATGTAAAAACAGACTGAATCCATTGATGGCTTCCCTGACCTTCCCATCAATTGTGGAAGGAGTAAAGCCATAACATTTTGGGTGCCCCCCCCCCCGGTTCGAGAGATACTGTAATGGTATAATCCTTCTACATTCTTCTGTGGGAAAAGAAAGCCATCCATGTTCTTCTTTGGGAAAAAGAAAGCCAAACAAGGGATTTATTTATTCATTTCTTTTCTATACTGCCCAATAGCCAAAGTTATTGTATAGAATGAGAACATTGTGCTAGCTTATGTGTGAAGAGTTCCCTATTTAGACAGCAAAAAACAAAATGTTCAGATATTATTGAAGCAGGCCTAATACATTTCCGAGATATCAGGACACTGGCTAAAAGCTTATGTTTATTACTGAGGCAATATTACCCTTTCATGCTATGACATTTAACGATGCAACAATAGCTCTACAATAGTTAGCTTTTCAAAGTGCAAAATGGGTGGGCCTAACAGAGGAATGTCGACTTGGGCTTTCAAAGGACAACTATTACGATCCTGTTAACTTTATCAGACAGCATTTGTGGAGTCAAATCCCATTACAAGCTGAAAATTCTACGTCAAGGTGGGTATTTTCAATGCTGAACATTGTGATATGAAAAGAAAATACCCTGGGAACTTGAAAGATGACATTTTCAAAGTGCAGAGGCCATGATATAGCCAATGTCGGAATCACAGGGCTTGTCTTACAAAGTAAAGAATTGCAAAAAAGCAGGCAGCCGCTATATGTGAGCGCAACCACCCATGGAGATCTGCCAAAGGGACTTTGGTTAAAACAAGTGTCTGGAAAAGTTAGTGTGAGTGTGTAAACTTGTGAAACTTTGGCTATGTAAATGCCACCATGATCTAGCTCTTCCAGCTGGAGAAATAGGGCTGGTCCATGTTACTGTGGACCCAAACATACATTACTTTAGGGCGCAATCCTATGGCCCTTCGACCTTGCCTGGGGGGGTGTAGGATTATTCGGAGTCCTGTGAGCTTGGAGCTGGGACTCAGAAGAACACCGAGTCCCCGTCCCACCCCCCTTGCACCCGGTGCAGAAAGAACCACACCAGTTGCCTCCATGAGGTCGCAAATCAGCCTCGGCGAGGAGGAAATGGGATGTGCTGGTGGGGTGGGAAGGGGAAGAGGCTGGGGATGATGGCTTACGTTGTATCTAAATGGTGTCCCAGCCTCCTTCCTGCCCTCTAAAGAGCTTCAAAACGGCCATCTAGATGACATGCAGGGTGTGACACACAACAGCGGTGAAGGTCGCTGCCACCGCACCTCACGCCATGCGTTGGATGCATGTAAGCATCCAAGTTCGGAGGCTTACGCGCATCGAGGGCGGGGGTGATAGGATCAAACTCTTAAAGATCTAGCTAGCAGAGTTTTTTACTCTAGAGTAAGTGCAAGGGTCCTGATCCAGATCAGGGCCCTAGTATGGGGCTAGAGGAACTTTAACCTTTCCCCTGCTGCAGTCCTGATCCAGACTGGGACCCCCTGCGCTTACTCTAGAGTAAAACAACAACAACAACAGCTCCTAGCTACGTCTTTAAAGTAACACGTGCTTTGAATCTGTTGCTTTGCATCCATCTGATAGTAAGCCATGAAGATTCTCCAAAAATTTACAAAGAGATGGATAAACAGGGTGTACTTCATTTAACATTTGCAGAGGCAAATCTATATGTATAGGTGTAAATTTAGAAGAAGGAAAATAACAATAATTTAAATAGGAATGCCAGACATCTCACCACAGTGGAGAAGAGTGACCAGCAGGTGACCCGTGTGATTGCTCAATCTGCTGTCCAGGTGCTAACTTATGATCAGCAACTTCAAGGCTCCTGCTGCTCTCCCTCCTTGGGGTTCTTTATCTTTAAACCAGACTTGGACACCTCTTCAACTAGAAGACTCCTTCAAAATTGAAGGCTATCCTCTGCCAGCTCTTCAAAATAAGAGGACTATCCTCTGGAAAGTAGGACACCTGGCCACCCTACAGGGTAGGCATCAGCCATCTTCCTCCTGGGACACCTGGGCTCTGTCAGCTGCCCAAGTATGCTGGATGCTAACGCTGGGCCTACCAAAGCAAACCCTGGACTACTGTATCTGTCCTCTCAATTTTGGGGGATGCCTCTTCCTCCTGTGGCTCTGTGGAGCGCTGTTGCTGGTTGGGCGGATGCAGGAGAATTTCTTTAGTAGCACGCTAAAAGGAAACATCCAATAAAAGGAAGATTTAACACGCTTTAAACAAATACTGAACTAAACGTTAAATGTGTGTGGGCATCAACACAATGATTCATTTAATCTCTGAAACAAAGCGAGCTGAAAACTGCTTGTTAGTTCTGTTTAAAATAACTGCTCCTAGCAGAGAGGGAGGATACATTTCATTTTCTTCCTTTAAAGCCCAACTTGGAGGGCCACCTACACATCGCCAAAAAAGTGGCAATGCTGCATCTCCAAAAAGGAAGACAAAAGAAGAAGATAAAAATTTGTGTCTCCAGAACGGAAGTCAACATTTGTGCGAAATGTGCAAGAGTTCATTTGTATGTATAGATGAAAATTAAGAAATATTTCCTATAATTTCAGTACAATTTAAATAGTCTGCTCTCCAGATGCTAACCCTGTGATGGGTCTTCTTATGGATCTTTATCTTTAAAACAGATTTAGACTGGACAGCCCTTCAAATAGAGGACACCTTCAAATAAAAACATAAGAAAAGCCATACTGGACCAGACCAAAGGTCCATCTACTCTAGCATTCTGTTCACACACCGGGCAACCAGCTGACCAATGGGAAACTCACAAGTAGGACATAAGTGAAATAGCTTGTGTTCCCCAACAACTAGTATACAGAGGCACACTGCCTCCAATGATACTGGAGATAAGATATAGCCATCATGACTCATAGTCATTGATAGCCTTTTCCTTCATGCATTTGTCAAATCCCCTTTTAAAGCCATCAGAATTGGTAGCCATCAACATCTTGTGGTAGTGAAGTCCATAGTTTAACTACCGTATTTTTCGGACCATAAGACGCACTTTTCTCCCCCCAAAAAGGAGGGGAAAATGTCTGTGCGTCTTATGGAGGGAATGCTATAAAAAAAAAAAAAAAAACACACCCCAATGATTTATTTTTCCCTACCTTCTTCTGCGCGCCTCAAACCGGTCCGGCGTAAGAGCAGAGGGCTCCTGGACGGAGCGGGGCAAGGCCGCCCATGCCTGCCACAAACTTTGCCATGGCGGCGGCGCCCCCCCCCAGCAGGGACGTGGGCGGGCGCAGGGCCAGCTCTGCTTTGCGTGGCTCCTGCGCAGAGCGGGACAAGGCCGCCCACTCTCCCGAAAGCTTTGGCGCGGCGGTGGTGCGGCGCCAGCGGCGGCGCCCCCCCCATGGCAGCAGGGACGCGGGCGGGCGGGCGCAGGGCCAGCTCTGCTCCGTGCGGCTCCTGCGCAGAGCGGGACAAGGCCGCCCGGTCTCCCAAAAATTTTGGTGTGGCGGTGCGGCGGCAGCGGCGGTGGCACCCCTTCCCCCCCCCCACGGCAGCAGGGACGCGAGCTGCGCGGAGTGGGACAAGGCCGCCCGCTTCCAAAAAACTTTGCTGCGGCAGCACCGTGCCGCCCCTGCCCCCCCCCCAGCCCGGCAGCAGGGACGCGAGCGAGCGGGCGGGCGCAGGGCCAGCTTTGCCGCGGTGACTTCCGGAGCCCGCCGTCCCTGCCCCTCCCACCGGCGGAAGAGTGAAGGCCTCCTGGGTAGAGCAGCGCAAGCCCCTGCCTCCCAGCTGATTCCCCCCCTTACCAGCTGATTCCCGGCCGCTTGATTCCCGCCAGCAGCAGCGCAACTCCCAGCCAGCCACGCTCTCATTGGAGGCGCCGCGGCTGAGGGACGGAGGGGGGCCGGCCAATGGACAATGCTGCCACCGCCACCAACACTGAAATCTTGTGGCAGCGCGGGCAGCAGGCTAGGTAGGGAGTCGGATTTCTTCATAAAACCTACGGTATGTGGGTATTATTACCCTACTGCTTTCAAATGATCCTGGACATTATTGGGAGGGAAATGTGAGTTGTACCATTTTGTATACCCCACCTTTTTTCCTGCAAGGAACTCAAGGCGGCTGGTACTTGTAATCCTAATCCTCCTCTCCATTGTATCCTCACAACAACCCTGTGAGGTAGTAACATTATAAACATTTTATAAACACAGTACTAAATTAAAGAAATTGCTTAGCCACTACACCAGTGCTCAGTGTAAAGCTGGCAAATGTACTCAGAGGCAGGCACCCTTATTCTTTTATATCTCTTCCATAATTGAGGTGGTAACAATAACAATCTCATAACAATGAAGGACACATTACTGATAGTTCCTTCATTAACTGTAGTATTTTCTTGCAGAAAAATACCACCGAATATTTTTTTTTCTTGTTTTCTTCCTCCAAAACCTACGTAAGTGCGTCTTATATTTTTTTCCCTTGTTTTCTTCCTCCAAAACCTAAGTGCGTCTTATGGTCCGGGGCGTCTTATGGAGCGAAAAATACGGTATGTGTTGTGTGGAGAAGTTCTTCCTTTAATCTGTCATGAATCTCCTGCCAGTTAGGTTCCTAGGATGACCCTGGGTTCTGGTATCATGAGAGAGAGAGAGAGAGAGAGAGAGAGAGAGTCTCCCTGTCCACTTTCTACATACCATGCATAATGTTGAACACATCATGTCTCCCCTTGTTCACCTTTTTTCTAAGCCAAACAGCCCCAAATGTTGTAACCTTTCTTCATACAGGAGTTTTTCCACCCCCTTGATACTTTAGTTGCCCTTTTTCGAACTCTGTAATATCCTCTTTTAGGAGTCCAGGAATGTACACAGTATTCCGTGCGGTCACACAATAGATTTATATAAGGGCAATATGATATTGGCAGCTTTATTTTTGATGCCTTTCCTAATTATGTCTAACATAGGATTTGCCTTTTTCACAGCCGCCGCACATTTTGTAGGGATGTATGAATTAGCAAAACTTGAGCTTGCCAAAGTTCTCCAAATTCCATCTTAAAGTTTGTTCCTCCTTGAGTCCATATCAGGTTGCGAGTTTTCTTTTTTCTTTTCACATTAAAATCCATGCGTACTTTTGTGCATATTTTTCCAGATGTATGCATCATGATGGATGCTTTGGATACTCCAAAAATATAGAATCTACCCATCCATTCTAAAATTTACAACCCAGGGTACATTTCCCCTGTAAATGATATCTACTGGCTGGTGCACAATTGTTGTTGTTGTTGATCTATTTATCTTTCATTGTACCATAGCAGGCTACAACATTAGAGCTGTGTGAGGTGCACCACCTTTTCTTAGAATCATAGATTCTCTTCTAAATAAACATATAGAATCATCTTCTCTTCTAAATAAACATATTTCATCCCTGCTTCCAATTGTTCTATTCCTGTGGACTGGGGACCTTAAAAAAATAACAGCCATTGAGGTTTGATGCTTACAAAAGCTGTGTGCATGCAAATTATTAACTGAGCTGAGAAGAGCTGACTTTTCTATGAGCTTTTATTTTGGTTGCCTTGACAAACAAACACTGCTGCCTTTTCCAGATGACATCACACCTCTTTTCTATGCCAGAAAGTTAGCCCTTTCTGCCCCATCTCTCTTTCTCTGCAAAGGTTTCCAACAGGTAATTAGAACGGGTTCATAACATACTTATAATTGGTATTATAAGTATTAAATTCCCCATTTCTTACTGTCTATATCCTGAGCCTTTCATAAATTAAATCTCTTTTGAGGACTTGAAGCCTGTCTTGATCGGGATGGGCATTCTGTGGTTTTTTCATAGATTTCATAGATCATAGAGTTGGAAGGAGCCTACAAGGCTATCGAGTCCAACCCCCTGCTCAATGCAGGAAACTAGAGGAGGGGTCTCCCATCCAAGTAATAACCAGGCCTGACCCGGCTTAGCTTTCCACACTCAGACAAGCTGAGCCAGCATAAGCCACAGGTCTTTGGCCTAATTTCAAAGCTCTCTTCAAGAGGCGAGTTCAAACCTCTGACAAGAAGGATCGGGGGGGGGGGGAGAGAGAGAGAGAGAGAGAAGGAGTTGGCAGAAAGGGAGGTAGTAGATAGGGTGGCTTGGCCACTTTTGGCTTGCAAATCCCAGATGTTCAGCTTTGCAGACAGGAATGTGCATATGTGTTTCCCCCTCTCCTGTCCTTCTGCTTGGCAGGGAGAAAGATATTATTTATATTTCTACCCTGCCTTTTTTCCTGCAAGGAACCCAAGGTGGCTTACATAATCCCCCTCCCTTCCATTTTATCTTCACAACAACCCTGTGAGGTAGATTAGGCTGAGAGTCAGTGACTGGCCCAAAGTCACCCAGTGGGTGTCATGGTCGAGCGGGGACTAGAAACCGGATCTCCTGAGTCCCAGTCCAACACTATGCCACACTGGCTCTCTTTCCTTGGGCTTGGCTTAAGAGATATGTCCCTACAAAACCAAAGGAGTGAAAGAAGATCAGTTCTGGAGACCATACATTGGATCTAGATTTAGTCATACTTACAGTAGACCCATTGAAACCAATGGGACTTAAGTTAGCCTTGACTAATTGAAGCCCCATTGACTTCAGTGAGTTTTACTCTAAGTATGACTAAATCTGGATCCAGCTCTATAGCTAGTGTTCGAGCACATGCTTTGCACACATGAGGTCCAAGGTTCCATCCTAGGATCTCTTTTTAAAGGAATTTTGTTAGCAGGCTGGGACATTCAAAGAGATGCCAACTAGACATTTTCAAAGTAAAGACAGCTCAGCCACTGAGAACTAAATTATTTGTAGCAATCTCAATCTCTCTCTCTCCTTTTGGACCCCTCTCATTGATTTTCCATCAGTGAATACTTCATAGATGTTCAGATGTACCACCATGATATATTTTAAATTGCTGAGCTGAATAGTTTCCCCTTCGCTGTCAATTACCTGCTTTATGCTGTAATCAATATTTCATTCTGATTTGGGTTTTAAATGGTCCTGATAACACAGTGGCTGATGGAGTTTTTTTTTTTGTATGATGACTGCCTTTTGAAGCAATGAGCTGGGCTCATCTTTCACTTGGGTGAGTCAACAGTGAATAGAACCAGAGATTACTTCCACTGTCAATAAAGGCAGCTGGTACTCATGCTGTACAGGAGCATTTTGCGATAATTAACATGTTGGCAGCGACAAAATTCGAGATTTGTGGGATGATGTTGAACTAGTGCTTTCCCTTAGATAATTGCAGAAGTAGCTGCTCCGTGATTGGAACGTGGCATCGTATATGAGGAAGGAGCCCCCGAAGGATCATCCAGTACTCTACGGTTGTGAAAACCACGGTCCTTAATTTCGGCAGACTTCTCTTCCAACTCTCATGGTGGCTTTTGATATCCGCAGACAGGGCCGGATTAAGAGCATTATGGGCCTGGTGCTGAGGATTTTGGTGGGCCTTTTTATGGAAATAAATAAAATGAAGACGCAATTTTATATTAAAACAAATTAAATATTTTAATTACCATTAAAGTGCCAAAACAGAAACATATTGAAAATATTTCTTTTTTTGTAAACAATAAGCTTGTTAACTCAATAAAACCGTTCATCACATATCGTTGATGATAAGTACCTCCACGTTTTTTAACCTCTAGGGCAGTCTTCCCCAACCGGGGCCCTTCCAAATGTTTGGGGGCCCAGCTCCCATCTTCCCCAGCCACTGGCCATGCTGCCTGAGGCAAATGAGAACTGTAGTCCAAAATATCCAAGAGGGATATTTGGTGAACTCTGTTCTCTGGGGTTTTTCAAAATAAAACTTAAAATGCCACACAATTCCCCATGAAAGCGCACGTGCACACACACACACACACACACACACACAGTATTAGCCAAGCACACACACACACACACACACACACACGTGCACACACACACACACACACACAGAGAACTCTGTTCTCTGGGGTTTTTCAAAATAAAACTTAAAATGCCACACAATTCCCCATGAAAGCGCATGTGCACACACACACACACACACACACAGTATTAGCCAAGCACGTGACATTTTGCAGGCGGCAGGAGGATCAACACCCCCAAAAGGCAGACACATTCATAAAAATAGAACATTCACAACAACCATTTTTAAATAAACATAAACCATCTTCCCCAGCCACTGGCCATGCTGCCTGAGGCAAATGAAAACTGTAGTCCAAAATATCCAAGAGGGATATTTGGTGAACTCTGTTCTCTGGGGTTTTTCAAAATAAAACTTAAAATGCCACACAATTCCCCATGAAAGCGCACGTGCACACACACACACACACACACACACACACACACACACACAGTATTAGCCAAGCAGGTGACATTTTGCAGGCGGCAGGAGGATCAACACCCCCAAAAGACAGACACCCACACCCACAAACACACAGCCCTTACATTCAGTTTGGCTCACAAAAGAGGGAAAGCCCTTTTACAGAAAAAAAGGAGAAGGAGAAGGAGAACTTGCAGATCAAAAGAGTCAAACTTTTGAACCTTACCTGTGCAGAGCAGGGCCATCAGGACCAGCGGCAGGTAAAGACCATCCCAGAGGTTTGTCCCATAGCAAGCAGAAGTCATGGTGGAGATTTTGGAGGCGGGTGGGCAGAGAGGGGTCGCTTGACGGAGCAAAAACTCAAAAACTCCTGCAGCTCATCAGTAAGGGTCTTCCCAATTTTCCCCAAATTATTTATTAAAAAAAAAAAAAAAAGCAGCCACAACAAAAAGCCAGGAAGCTTTGCTTGACCAAGAATAATTGTGTTGTTCTTGTTGCTTTGTTTTTTTTTTTTTTTTTGTTAAACTAGCATTTGAACAATTGAGCTGCGAATCAGAAAGATCTTTTGCTCGAGGCTGGAGAGAGAGGTCCCTTCTAAATCTGAATATTACAGACCCTAGCAAGCCCCCCATGTGCTAGAAGTTCTCACAAAGAAATGTAGTAACAGTGATTGAAATGCAAAAGATACTGAAATGCTAATTTGAGAACAACAGTTCTTGCTAGGTCTTGCCTCAAGCCTGTAATGCAGATGTGCTTAGAACACCTTTCTAATCTTGAAAAAATCATTAATTATGCTGAATGATAACGATCAGAGCTAACTCCGAAGGGGGAAAAAATCGCCAAGTGTCCCTATAATTGCGGGCCTGTTTTCTGTTAAGGGCCTGGAGCTGCCGCTCCAACAGCCCCTAGCTTAATCCGGCCCTGTCCGCAGACATTCATGCATCTGATGGGGAGGAACAAGGAGGAAGGTAAAGAGAGAGAGCAGGGAGAGGGGAGGAATAGAGGGGGGGGGGTGGAGAAATGGAGAATTCCTTCCTATCACATTGCTGGCAGAAGCTGATGATGCCAAGACAACAGTTAGCTGAAGACATTTGGAGGCTCACAGGGGAATTTGGGGGGTTATTCAAATCCTGATCTCCCTACCATCACCACCACCCTGCATTATGTCTCTGGGAGTCATTCAGATCCTGATACACTCCCAGTGATCAATTCATGGCATGGCAGGGTCGAAGTCAGGATTAAAATTAACTGAGCTGTGGGTTTCATCCAGATTTAGTCTTTGCCAGCAGTAGACTAGAGCTAGTAGAAGAAGCCACTCTGAAGATACCCAGGGATGTATAACGAGGGGGATAATAAAGGCTTTCCTTATGAATTTATGTGTTAAGGGTGTTTTGACATCTTATCGTTTTTATTAGGCACAGAGAAATCGTTCAGTTTTGGTTTCTCCTTTTTCCAGTCTTAAATTCAGTTTGTCCTGAGTGTTGAGAATTTCCCCAACTTTAAGTGTGGTTCGTGTTTACATGAAAAACCATATGCATTTTTTGTGTGCATTTCTCCTAATACATGCAATTTTGTATGCAATTTTGTCTAATATACACATTTTGGCGTATTTTTTGCAAGCGATGTTCCTAATATGATGCATTTTTGAATTGTTATTTCCCCATATATATGCATTATATTTCCCTTTCCCTAATATGCTCACTTTTGTACACATTTTTTTTTATTTGAGAACTCCACTGAAAAATCCATAGATGTGCAAATTTAGAAAGACTGATTTTCAGTTTGTATATTCGATCAAAAGTGTGAAATTAGGTAAATTCACATGAAAATTAATCCCTAATTTTTATGGTAAGCCACTTGGAGGTTACATTTCAGACAAAAATAGCAGCATATATATTTGGCAAATAAAGTAAAATATATTGCGAGGACTCCTGAAGAGAGTACTCCTTCTCTGTGCAATCTACAGGATCCCCATCAATGAGCACTGGTCATTCACAGTGTCTGCCCCTTGATTTGGCTAGCTCCAGTCTTTGTTCCAGTGGAAGACCAACAACCTGGTCTTCTGCGTGGGTTCAATGCTAAGGGGGTAGCGGGTGCTGGGGCGGGCCTTCTCCGAGGTGCCCAGCGCCTCGCCTTAGCCCAGAACAAAGGGATAACTTATAGCCACAAAAGTATCTTTTAGAAAACAAGTTCATTTACAAAATTACCTTCACAAACTCAGACCCACGCCAGCAATACAGCTTATTAGTACGGTACAAAGTAGCAAGCAAAAGCCTCAAGGACACCGTGATTTCGGGGCTCTCAGCTAGTTAGTTTAGCTCGAGTCCCGGCAGAGGCCCAGTCAACCGCACGCTGCTAGCTGGGTTCCCGGCGGAGGCCCAGTCTACCCAAGCGGCTAGCTGGGTTCCCGGCGGAGGCCCGGTCTACCCAAGCGGCTAGCTGGGTTCCCGGCGGAGGCCCGGTCTACCCAAGCGGCTAGCTGGGTTCCCGGCGGAGGCCCGGTCTACCCAAGCGGCTAGCTGGGTTCCCGGCGGAGGCCCGGTCTACCCAAGCGGCTAGCTGGGTTCCCGGCGGAGGCCCGGTCTACCCAAGCGGCTAGCTGGGTTCCCGGCGGAGGCCCGGTCTACCCAAGCGGCTTGTGAGTGATTTCAGCTTGGTTTCCCGGGGGTCCGGTCAACCCAAGCGGCCAGTGATTCCAGCTAGCAGGAGCGCGCCGGATTCTGCTACCCGGGGTTGCTGATCCTTCGTTCCCTTACCCCAGGCATGGGCAAGATTGCTGATCAGGTCCAGCGAAAAGTTCCCTTGTGCAGGGTGTTTTATACCTTGGTGTTTCAGGTAGCCCCTCCCTCCGTGATCAGGTGGGTCGACACCCTCCCTGAGGGGCGGCCTTTTGGGTCAGGTGGGGTGATGCCTTCCCCCCGTGGGATGGAGTCCCTTTGAAGCCACTTGCTTAATGGTCCCATCCTATGGTGTTGAGTGGCCATTTCTTAGGGGTGCCGAAGCGTCTGCCCTGGAGAGGTATTCAAGTCTTATGTAGATGGGGCTGATATGCAAGAGCATTGACAAACCTGGTGATGCTTCCTGCCTTCCCCCCTGGGGTGATTCTATGTAGATGTTGTTTGTCCCCTTTGGCATCTGTGGAGACTGGTTGTCTCCCCCCCCCCCCGGGTCTCCTTCCCCCCTCCTTGGCGAGTGTGTGTGTGTCAGGCAGGGGGCTTAGGTTGGCTTTCTCCACAGTTCCATTTTGGGATGGGTGAGAATTTTGTTCAGTTCATTATTATTATTGTTTATCAGAACTTACCAAAACTTGCATATATTTTTTTCATTAACAGGATGGAAAGAACCTACTAGGGAAGGTTGGTGACTCCTGTATCAGTGGGGCTCCTTATCCATTGCAGCGTGCATGCTGAGCTTTATAGGAGCTATCCATCTCCAAAATAGGTTCACCACCATGGAGCATACAGGCCTGTGGCTCCTGCTGGCTCAGCTTGTCTGAGCGTGGAAAGCTAAGCAGGGTCAGGCCTGGTTATTACTTGGACGGGAGACCCCTCCTCTAGTTTCCTGCACTGAGCAGTGGGTTGGACTCGATGGCCTTGTAGGACCCTTCCAACTAAAGTTTGCCACCACTTTTTTTCTGACAGGCTCCTCATCTTTAACAACTGCATGACAGAAGGGATGCATGAGAAATTTGTTCCAGTTCATTTTTAATCAGGGTTTACCCAGTTCACGCCTTCCCGACTGAACATAGACTCGGACAGAATCCGCACGCAGTCTCTAGTACATCTCTGAGCTTGCAGTGTGATTCACGGACCAAAAACCAGTGCACTAAACAGCATGCTGATCGGCCAGATGGGCCGGTGACCGGGTGACCGGCCTGATGGGCGATTAATAAATATAAGAAATAAAATAAATAAATGCGTACATTTGAAACATGTGCATGAAAATACGCATACTTTTGAAAAAAAAAAGTGCACAAATATGCTTTAATCAATGGGAGAAGAATGCGCACATGTCAAAAGTATGCACACAGTTGATGGGCACATGTGGAAAATACACGCAGATTTTCATGCAAGAAAAACAAAGTTCGCAATCAGATACGAACTCAAGGTGGAATGAACTTATGTAAGCCACCTTGGGTTCCTTGCAGGAAAGAAGGTGGGATATGAATATAATAAATAAATAAATAAATAAATATGAGTTTCGAGATGGAATTCAGAGATCTTCAGCAAGCTTGAGTTTTGCTGATCCACACATCCCTACGATGGCAGACAAGGTACAACATGGTTCTCTCCATGCTGGAAATAGCTGTGCCTATTTAATTTGGCCAGTGCAGAAGGGTGAGAATTCCATTCCATTTCAGTTTTGTTAAGAATTTACTTGTCACATGCCCATCTGTTGGCACAAACATTTTCTGGCAAGCTGACACAAAACACCAGAAATAGTGAGAATATTTACTGGTAAGTAAATTTGCTGCTTGGCTTGAGAGCTTTTACCATTCACTCTACCGCTCCCCCCATGTCTATGAGGTACCAACCATAGCCATACCTTACCAGCTAGGTGCCATTCTCTGCACCACCAGAGACCATTTTCCACTCCCTGATCTGCCAGAATCTGTCACCTGAACCTCAGGAAACCAGGCCATCCTGCATATTGTTGAGGCATAGTGGTGAGAGTGTTGGACTGGGACTCAGGAGATCTGGGTTCTACTCCCCGCTCAGCCATGAAACTCACTGGGTGACTTTGGGCCAGTCACTGACTCTCAGCCTGACCTACTTCACAGGGTTGTTGTGAGGATAAAATGGAGAGGAGGAGGATTATGTAAGCCGCCTTGGGTTCCTTGAAGGAAAAAGGTGGGGTATAAATATAATAAACAAACAAACAAACAAACAAACAGGTTTCATAGATGAGCTTCTTAGCTCTCACAGCAAAAGCTTAATGGTTGCAACTCTCTCCAGAAAGTATATAGCTGGTGGTATTTAACTATAGGCTGATTACATTGTTCAAAGAACAGTCAGAGAACAGACTATAACTGTGTCAGAGATCAATACAACTTGGTTTCCCCACTGCAATCTCTATGGTTCTGAGCACAGGGCAAGGGGCTCAAATGCTTCCTGGAATAAAACATCCCAGGCAATCAAAGACAAGGGTTCTAGAAAAAGACCTAGATATAACCACACAGAGAGAGATTTAGTCCAACCTTGAATTCTTCGTTGGTATCTCCACACCGCATGCATACAATTTTTTAGAATTTCCTCCTTTTATAATTTTCTTTTTGTAATTTTATCCTGGAAGACAATCTTACTCGGTCACGAGTTATCGCCTACTAAAGTAAACCCACACACGCAGAGATGTAGATGTTCATAGCTTCCATTTTGGTATCTCCATGCTACACGGGTCAAGGCATGGGAAAATCTAAGAGTCATGATCACTGATCAGTCCAAGCCAGCAGGACCTCTGGGCTATCCAAGATGAAGAAACACAGCCCATAGCAAATAAGAATTAAGGGTCAATGAAAAGTATAACAATGCATTCAGTGGCAGGTTCTGAATGATTCACAATTCAAGCAGACAGGCTTCTAGGTTTCACAGACAATTCAAGTGAAACAGACTGAAGGCCAGGTGAGAAGCGTTTCTTATCATTTTTGAGGTTCAGTCCCAAGAATGCCAGTGTCTCTGTGAGCTCTTGGTCTCTCCACCTGCTCAGGGAGAACTTCTACCTCTGCTCTCTTCATTATATCGGTACACAATAACATGAAAGTGACTCTTCTCACACGCCCCCGTGCCCTCTTGATTATATCCTGGAACATTAGATCCTTCCCTATTGTATGCAAACAGCAAAGTTGCACAGTGGTTCACCAAGATACTTTTCCATATAGAAAAATATTATTATAATACAAACAAAACAAACACGCATACCCACACCCCACATCAGAAAAGAAGCTGCGTGATTTCTCAGCCAGGGAGTATGGCAATCAGCTGTGTGACAGCCGCTGCCAGTCTGTCTGTAGGAGGCTAAACAAAACATCACTGAAATCCAACTGTGATAACTTTGCACACTCCAGAACAAAATGCTGAGACAAAACCAAAGCAGAGCAATAGGAAGTGTGATGTGTTCATTGAGCTACATAAATGAACTAAACAGTGTTCTGCAGGTGTAGGGAGTGGGCCAAACACCTCTGCAGATGGACCCCAAGAAGACATGGGACATGATTCTGAGTCAGATGGGGAGGGAAGGGGGGGTGTTGTGGAGGCACCAAGCGTGTGGGAGCAGGAGACTATCCATGGTGGTGAACCTATTTTGGGGATGGAGTAAAACCAAATAAAACCTGCAAAACCTGTAATGGAAAAGGACCCCCACCAAAATAGGAGTCACCAGCCTCCCCTGGCAGGGACAGAGAGGAGAAAATATACAGTGGTCATCTAATCTTTCAGAGGACAGCCAAGCCGGGGCCTCTGAACCCATGGGATTGCTGGCTCCTAATGAAGAGGAGGAGGGTGGGAATATATGAGACCAAAGAGATAGGCATCAGATGAAAAGGGAGGGGCAACACAGGGTCACTCGGTGCTCAAAGAGACTTGCAGCCAGAGAGGTGACCCCTGTGGAAAGGCCCACCTCGAGGGAGGGACTTGGTAGCCCATTCAGTTTGAGAAGGGTGGGTCATAGTGGAACAGTGTTCTCCAACCTTGGGTCCCCAGATTTTTTGGCCTGCTACGCTGGCTGGGGCATGCTGGAAGTTACATGTAGGCCAAAAACATCTGGGGACCCAAGGTTGGAGAACACTGTAGTAGACAGGGTCAGTTTTGTGAAAACTCTCTTTCATGACACTCAAATCCAGGGAGCTTAGGAGGTGCTGTGTTATGCAAAGGCTTCCTGGAACTTTTGTCTCTTTTGGTCGCATGGGGAAACTGGCTGCAGCCTGAGGCAATGCTGGCTTGTTTGTAGTTTACATAATAAAGGCAATTGACTAGAAATAGGACTTGATGGCTTGACTACAAAGAGAGGCAGGTGACAGGCACTTGACAGCAGGATCAGAAGGAGTGCTGAGAAA
This sequence comes from Shinisaurus crocodilurus, assembly GCA_021292165.1. Taxonomy (NCBI): domain Eukaryota; kingdom Metazoa; phylum Chordata; class Lepidosauria; order Squamata; family Shinisauridae; genus Shinisaurus; species Shinisaurus crocodilurus. Next base: position 77,269 of record JAHFWL010000090.1, read on the forward strand.
TTGGGCTAGAAATGAGGATTCAATATGGCAGCAGGTCTTGTGCCTGAGGCAGATTCCTGGGCGTGGGAGGGGGAGGAAATGTCTGGTGTGAGCCAGTTTAATTTTGCAGTGTAGGTGGGACTGCAGATTTAAAGTGGCCACCAGGTTGAAGCAGATGGCATGCAGCTTCTCCTCTGCAAAAATGGATATTATATCCCACCAAATGAGAGAACATTTCAGAGTAACAAAATCCAGTTCACAGCATCCCTACCTTTTTCAAAACCAAGTATTCACCATTGCCTTTTTGGTGTATTATGACTAAGTTTTCCTGAGCGCTTTCTGCTGACTTTATACACCTGCATGACACAGAAAAGGGGGCTACAAAATTTGTAATGATTTCTCAAATTTTCTACCTTTGGAGAACACTTCCCCCCCCCCCCCACACACAACAATTTCCAATGAGGGACTCCTGAGCAGCTTCCTTGGAAAACCTGAGTGTTCCACTGGATTCTGGGACACTTTGTAGGGGAGGTGGCCCATTTACATGGGATACTGGTACTGTTGGCAATGTCCATTTCCCTATGTGAATTCAGAGTGCAACCCAGAAATACCCCACCATAGGGGTCCACAAATGTGTTGACTTGGGTTACTAGCCAGCCATACTGTATATGGCTTGGAATTGTGGACTTTAACACAGACTACCATTAAAAAACAGATAGAAGTATTTGAAATGTGGATTTATCACAGGATGTTGCGAATTTCATGGACTAAGAGGGTGACGAACAAAGACGTGTTGAAGAGAATGTGTAAAGATCAAGAAATTATAAAACAGATGAAAATGCAAAAAAACTAAAATATTTTGGTCATGTAATGAGAAATGAAAAATATAGACTGTTGCAGCTGATTATAGAAGGGAAAATGAATGAGAAAAGAAGTGTCGGAAGAAGAACATCTTGGCTGAAAAACTTGAAAGAATGGTTTGGGGGTAATACAACATCATTGTTTAGAGCAGCCATATCTAAAGACAGTTTAGCCATGATGATGTCCAGCCTCTGGTGGGAGAGGAACAAGGAGAAAGAGAAGGAGAAAGCACTCCCCTGCATCATGTAGCATGCAGAGAAAGCTTGGAAGAGAAGCAGGATCTTCTCTTACTTGTGCAGGGTATGGTGAAGGTAAGAAACAGTGGGAGTATGTCTCCCTGCTCACAAGGAAACCCTGCTGTTTCTTACCTGCTATGGAAAATGCAGTTGAAATGAGACCTACAGGGTAGAGTTCTGTGTGGAGCTGGGTGCCCTGTTCACCGGGGGATTGGCAGAACTCGTCCCTGCTGAGCTAGCAAGTGGATCTGTAGATGCCTTCCCTACAGTCTCCTGCATCTGTGCATTGCAGCCAAAGTAGACAACCCACAGTGGTGTGCAGACTGTCTCTCAGGGGAGCTGGTCCACCACTACTGATCTTCTCGTTGAAGAATCAATCCCCAATAAGCTCTGCAAGAAACTCCAGCGCATATCTTGAAAGCCACTGCTATAGACAAACAGCCAAGATCATGGAAGCTGGTGCCTGGTGGATACTATCAGGTGGGCTATAGCTCAGTGGTGGAGCATAATGTTTTGCATGGAGACAGTTTTACATTTGTCCCTGACATCTCCATGTAGGGCTGGGAGAGCCCCCGGTGTAAAACCCTGGAAAGTCCCTGTCAGTCAGTGTAGACCTGCAACCTGGTTGTCATGACTCCCCCTCCAGGAGTCTTCCTCTGAGGACGAGTGTGACTCACCCAGTTCCCTGGACATTCCTCAGGAGCAGAGTTCAGAGACTGCCGCTCAGGATGGGGCCGACCGGGCAGCTGAGGACCTAATATTCCAGGGCCCTCTGGAATAACCTGTGGGAGTTCCCCGCCCCAGCAGGAGTCAGACTCAGACGCGGAGATGGTGCAGCCCCTCGACAGCGCAGCAGAGTGAGACGCCAGGAACAAATGCAGGCACCCAGACGCAGCATCCGGCTGCAAGCCAGGAAGTCGGCCCTGTGAGGCTGTTATAATCAGCCTGGTGCTAAAGAGCTCCAGCTGGGGGACGGGCGTGCCCAGGCTGCAGGCAGTATAAAAATGCTCACTCGCTGAAGCCTGGGTATCGGGAAACAACGTCTTCCTTGGCTCTTGTTCCCGATTCCTGACCCTGCTCCTGAACTGAACCTTGCCTTGAACCCTGGACTCTTGGACTTGACTTCGGACTGACCCTGACGACGCCTCTGCCCGACCCTTGGACTTTGGATTGACATAACCGCGTAGAATCCCTGGACCGTCTGACCATGTTTTTCTCTGCTCCACTCCTCTGAAGCAAACACAGTTTCCTAATCTAATCTCATCTGTACTTTTGGCAGTGCTCCCAGAGGCAAAGCCAGCTGCTGGCTGCCGGCCAGCCCTAAGCCGGACACTGGTGCCCACCAGATGTTTTGTATTACATCTCCCATTATCCCTGGCCATTTCCCATGCAGGCCTAGGCCTGATGGGAGTTGCAGTCCCAAACATCTGAGGGCAGGATGTTGGGGAAGGCTGGTGTGGACAATCCTGGGCTAGAATGATGATCAGCTCCCTGTGTTCTTAAGAGTGACTATATTATTTACAGAATTTCAGTTGAATGCTTTCTTCATGACCACTTAACAAACAGCTACATGCACCCAGGAAATCAATACAAGTCAAAACACACGATCGGGATATATTTTCTTTTAAAGAAAGGAGAAGAAGCTGAAGGATGTGGGCGGGGAAGAGTTCAATAAAATGAGAAGTATAAAGCATGATTCAGTTGTGAGACACCGAGGGCCTTGAAATCAAGGTCAAAGACTCAGTCTTTTAAGTCATAGAAACAGCCAAGGATATCCCATTGATTCCCACTAAGATTTGAACGGATGGTCATGTGAGAGCTGGACTGACCCGGGTTCAAAAGCTTCCCTAGCCAATGACCCTCAGTCCCAGTCACGCAGGCGGAAGGAGGATATAACAGCAGTTAATAAAGATTAAAGAGTTTATTTGTAAGACCCAATTACATGGGATTAAGGCAAGCAATGCATCTCTTACTCACTACATCATTGCAGATACAAATCCAATACCCCAGTGGTAAGGCTAGATGAAGTGAAGTCCAGAACAAGTCGAGACGAGTGAGAGAGGAGGAGGAGTGAAGCTATCAACAAGTGTGTTAGCTTTATACCACAGACCCTGCACCTATAAATAGGATATTACTCACCCCAGTTGTATAACCTATTCATCAACATGTTGATTCCAAACCTGTCCAAGGTTGCTGAGTCATATCATCTTGAGACTATGTCTCGTGTCCAGAGACCCTGTGTACTTCATCTCAAGAGACATCCTCCATGTCAGGTGATAATCTCGTTCTGCCTATGCAAAACCTAACATCCCCCTGCTTTTGCATTTGTCACAGAACGTGGTTATTTACCTCATACAACAGCAACAGCTTTGTTGACATCTGATGCTGTTCTTTCATCTATGGACTTTGATAAAAAAACTTCTGCAGGAATGACTTTACCTGCCAGAAATTTGAACCACCATCAAATCACTTCTGATGTATCCCTCCTCATGACACAGTTTTATTTGCAAACCCAAAACGTTGTGTATTGCTATCTGCCTGCAGCATAGCAATCCTGGCTTTGGTTTCCTGAAAAAACTGTAATAGGTTTTTCACATCAATCCCAGCATCATTTAAACATTTTACAATTTAAACTATTTAAACAAATGCAATAACTATTCTAGCTTTACAATAGCATAATAGCACAATACATAATACAATGTATTCAGTTCAGTTTCAGTTGAACTCTAACCTCTAGATGATTGTTTCTACAAAATCAATCAAACAAAGTATGGTTATAAAAATAACAAACTTCAGGTGTGTTCTTATTGTTCTTACTATCACAACCACAACTGGCATTTCTGTGAATCTGTAAGCCACCTGTGCTCTGACTTGTAAATCTTAGTCTGAAGTGTGATGTTCCCTCCAGATAACACTCAACTCCTTTTCAGAGCTCTCCAAGCATGTCCTGTTGGTCTAACAGTCTGCCCACTACACTGACAGCAATACCTGGCCTTGTTGCTTATACAATGAAGCTCAACAGCCCAATGCTTCTGTGTAGCATTCAAACTGCTTTTCCATCAGCATGTGCTTGAAAATCCTCAATTATTGGAGTCTCTCACTGAGTTAACTTTCTCCAAAATTCTCAATCACATCCATGATATTTCTCTGGTTTGTTGCAGTAAGTTACTGCCCTCTTGGTTCTCCCTCAACTTCTATTTACAAATAAACAGTTGATCCACCACCAAGCAGTTTCATTTTCAAATGAAATTCCAAACCCTGGATCAATTATATCATATTGCTTTTATCTGTCCAGAAAAAACAATAGATCATCCAACTAACAAGTATACACAGTTTATGTCCCTGTTCCTCCTGTTTAACAAACAAACATTGATCTGCCTCTCTGTGCAAATCTCAATTCAGCAATGTTTGAGTTCAAAACAGAATTCCAGCCTCCAGCTGATTTCTAGCTTTTCCTAAAGAAAATCTCAGACAGTTTTCCAAAGACTTCCTCTCATTTAAAATGCTTATGTTCCAATATTTCCAATTGTGAAATATTCATACATCTTTCCACATTCTTAAACATCAGTCTAACTGTTTCCAAAGCAAATTGTTGTTGCACTCATTCATTATTATCCAGCTCCTTTTACTTGAGCAAAAAACCACAAGCAACCAACCTTGCTATTTGTCAATCTGCTTTTTCCAATCTGGTTAGTTTTCACTTAAAAATCTATATGGTAACAATGAGTTCCATGGACTGCTGTTTGTTTCACCCAGCTTCCATGTTTTGTTCTTTATCCAAAGAATTCAACTCAGCTTGCATAGCCTGAAGCTACCTTAACAGATAATTTTTCACCTCTTTGAAATTTTGAGCTTTCAAATGGCTTTTCCTGCAAATTCACCCTGATATCTCACAGGTTGTTTGATTCACCTGTTCCTTATCTCATCAGTTATCAGGTTCCTGTTCCAATAAACTTGCACCAATGATGAACAATAATTTGTTTAGAAACTTAAAAGTCAAGAATTTGTATATATAAAAAATAACCATAAAATATAGTAAAATAGATTAAATTTTATAATGTAATATAAAAATTTCCAGAAATGTTTTTTTAAAAAATTATATATAAAAAACATGTATAAGACAACAACAATTACGTAGACCTGTAAAATACAACGTCTTAAGGGCTGAAGATGATACAAATGTCCTTTCAGACTTGAGGACCTCTCTCTCTAGATGAAGTAATATTAGTGCCAAAGTTTTTTTTGTTTGGTGCTTCCAGAGAATGTCCTCACAGCATGTAAGCTTTCTTAACTTGTGTGTAGAAGCCAAACGCGTTTCGGCCCAAAGGCCTTCTTCAGTGGCCCTGTAGTTTTCACTAAGGTCAATATACAAGCTAATGCTCTGTATCACTCCAATTCAAGGTTGGTTTCATCTACCAAGCTCCTGAGGCAATTACTTCATCTAGAGAGAGAGGTCCTCAAGTCTGAAAGGACATTTGTATCATCTTTAGCCCTTAAGACGTTGTATTTTACAGGTCTACGTAATTGTTGTTGTCTTATACATGTTTTATATATATAATTTTTTAAAAAAACATTTCTGGAAATTTTTATATTACATTATAAAATTTAATCTATTTTACTATATTTTATGGTTATTTTTTATATATACAAATTCTTGACTTTTAAGTTTCTATGCTTTGTGTTTGTCAGGATTTTAAACATAGTCCCTTGTTGTATGTTTCAATAATTTGTTTAGCCACCCTACTCTAAACCAAATGTGTATCAGAGTTTGTCAAATTTACCTGACTGTCCTTCAGCAAATGCTTTTCTATTCTGACTCTGACCTTGATGCATCTCCTGCATTAACAGAATTAATTTTGAAAAATGATCTCACATTTTCATTCAGCATTATACTAAACACACTTCTAGATAATCTCACTATCCAAGTGTTGTTCATGTAAAACACAATATTCTCATTTCTAGAAAAATCTCATGTAGCTCCCTTACAGATTTCTTCTAACTTTGAGGTGTATGTACCTACATATCAGATCCAAGATCCTGAAATGTTTCTTCAGAAGATTCCTCCTTCTACACTACTTTCCATAAGGTGTACAGTTCAGCACAGAACTAAAACTTCTATCATGTACATAATCAAAAACATTTAAGAGCTTCTACCCAAACCTCATTATCCAAATTAGTATCACCTCTTCTGAGTGTTTGTTTACTCTTCCACACAATCCATGTGTTCAATATCACATCCTGTTAGAAATGCATCAAAACATGCACTGAATTGAACTTCCCCATATCTCAAAAGAAATAGGTAACATGGGTAATATGCTTGTTTCCCACCCAAGCGCAAAACACCTTGACTCTGTTCAATACTTCAGCTTTCTATCTAACATGTACACAACCTGTACTTCGTGTATTGATCAATTAACATCATGAAATAGCGTGCCTTTCCTCTAAAAACCATCAGAGTATCCACAAGATCACCAAGAACAAAATTAAATGAAATGACATGGTTTTTCAGCTTGCCTTCCAGTTTACCTGTTGAAGCTAGCATCCCTTGTTTATGTGCACAAAATTACCTTTCATGTGAAAATTACAATTTCCAAATGCTTTCCCCAACACAGTTTGCATTTTCTTTCACAAGCCTGTGAATCTAAATGACCAAACATCATGTGATATGCATGCATGTACATGTCATACATATAAGCATTGAACTTTTTTATAGTTGCAACAGTACAACTTTCCATTTCTTTATTTACATCATTACAGTATAAAAGAAATAATCCATCTCTTAGCTTTGCCATATAAACATACCTACTAATTCAGTAGTTTACATTTTGCTACAGAAAAATCCACAATATACTCAAGTCATATACATTCAGTACATTTCCTGACATTTCCAGAGCATATATTACACTTTCTTGAATCCAAGTTATCCAACTTTCAAGAAATACAGTTCCAAAAACATGACTGTTAAACTCCTGACCATTTGCATAGTCCTCCTTCTGTTTATTTATGTCCAACACAGAAAGCTTCATTTAAACAATCCACTGTTTTCTGCTCACACACAAAATAATGTCCATTTTGTTATGTCCAGGGTTAAAACACAAAGTTTTTCCCATCAGCAGCACCCCTGCTGATTTCAAGCTCCTTCTTCTGTGATCCCACATGAAGAAAAAGAAGAACAGCTTCTCATTTTAAGCACATTTTTCTCTGTTCAAAACTGCCGCGCTGTTTTTCTCCTGCTGTTTTAAAACCACGCCTCCACTGGTTTGATACAGCCTCCCGTGTAGTATCAGGTTTCCCAAGATACGTTCCTGTCACACGTGACTTTGCTGCGACATGACGCTCCAGACGCTTTACCCATGTCAGACGTAATCCACGTCATTTGTAATCCAAGCCACTTGTTGATACAATGCAAAAGATAGCTGATCCGCTGCTGAGCAAAGAAGCAAACTGTAAAAGAAATATGATCCTCCTGCTGTAGCCTTGACTCAAATGAGTAGACACAGAGCCTCCTGGAGATATTTCTTTGCCCGATACAGCTCCTTGACAATCACTCCAGCAAGCTGTGGAAAACGAAATCCTTGTGTCCAGCGTTGTTCACTTTTCAGCCTAGTAGCTGCCCAAACCGGCACCTCCGTTCCAGCTTCTTTTCACAGTCTGTAGCCTTGGATTTGCCAAGCCTGGCACCTCCGTTCCAGCTGCTTCCAAAACGAAAAATCCTCCGTCTCTCTGTCCTGCATTCTTCAGTTGTGCTGCATTCCAAGCCGCTGTTATCAGCACCCAGCTTTAGCAACATACATCGCCTTCCCGGTTTGTTTACAAACCGTTCTTACAAATGTAAACATTTCTCTTAACCCTATAACTGCTGAATTTCTCCATACTGCGTCTCTGGGCTTATCTGCCCTATCTGAGATAACAATCTTATCTCTGATCATTATCTGGGCTTATCTGGGCCCATAACCAGATGTGAGAGCTGGACTGACCCGCGTTCAAAAGCTTCCCTAGCCAATGACCCTCAGTCCCAGTCATGCAGGCGGAAGGAGGATATAACAGCAGTTAATAAAGAGTTTATTTGTAAGACCCAATTACATGGGATTAAGGCAAGCAATGCATCTCTTACTCACTACATCATTGCAGATACAAATCCAATACCCCAGTGGTAAAGCTAGATGAAGTGAAGTCCAGAACAAGTCGAGACGAGTGAGAGAGGAGAAGGAGTGAAGCTATCAACAAGTGTGTTAGCTTTATACCACAGACCCTGCACCTATAAATAGGATATTACTCACCCCAGTTGTATAACCTATTCATCAACATGTTGATTCCAAACCTGTCCAAGGTTGCTGAGTCATATCACCTTGAGACTATGTCTCGTGACCAGAGACCCTGTGTACTTCATCTCAAGAGACATCCTCCATGTCAGGTGATAATCTCGTTCTGCCTATGCAAAACCTAACAGGTCAGAAAGTCCCACGTTCAATCCCTGGCTTCTGTAGATAGGGCAAGGAAGGATTTCTGTCTGAAATGCCACTGCCAGTCAAATGTAGGCCAGCCTCCCCCAATCTGCCCGCCCACCCCCAGACGCGTTGGGCTACAACTCCCATCAGCCCCGGCCAAGGTGGCAAATGTTCAGGCATGATGATTGCCGTAATCCAAAGCATTTGGAGGGCGCCAGGTGGGGGAAGGCTGTGTTAGAGGATAAATTCCACCGCGAACTTGAGCTGCCCTTTAGGTTTTGCTCGGCAGTTCAATGGCCAGACTCAATATAAGGCAGCATCCTATCTTTACGGGACCTTTTCCCATGTTGACTCATCTGAACGTCTGCTGAATAGCAGGAGAAGATGCTGGGACATGTCTTCGAGCAGGGGGTGCAGAGAGCTTCAGCTATTGGGTGATATAGAAATGTAATCCATCCATCCATCCATCCATCAATCAATAAAATATAAATCAACCTCAGGCAGCAGGCCAAATCTTGCCTACCTGGGGTCCCAATTTCCACCACACACACACACTTGGGGTTCCTCTTCCCTTGGCCTCATCCCCTTTGCTCCCTACCCCAGTAGTTTGGTGTTCTCTTCCCAGCTTTTGTATGGTCCCCCCCCCCCATTCTAAAAGGTTGAGATACATCACCTGAGGCACCTGTTACTGCCATTAAGAGCCTTAAGCAAAAAAAATATATGCTGGCCTCTTTGGTATTTTGGCTCTGTCCAATTTTCCCTTTGGCCCAGCCCACCACTAAGAGAGGTCCAATGTGTCCAATCCAGAACAGAGGTAGGGGAAAGACTCCACCATCTCTTCAATCTCCTCAGTCTTTGACTCTTTCCTCTCTTCTACAAAAAATTGAGTGATCTTTGTCTGGACTTTATGTCTCTTACGTCCACTTGTAATAGGAAGGGAGGGTGGGAGAAAGCCCAAGTGATTTGTAACCACTCCTAGTCCATACCATCTCTTTTCTATATAATATATATTTAAATAGAGAATTAGCAAGAGACTAATCAAAGGTGGTATGATCAAACTTCAAGTCACCTCTGTTTGTAAGCAGCAGTGGCTGGATTTTCTCTTCCTTAGTTATCTTCCTCCCCTCTGCCGCCTCCTTTCTCCTTCCCTTTAATTTTTACTAACTGCCTGTGCCAGGGTAATATTTTCAAAGCAGCAGAAATTTTTTCAAAAAAAAAACAAACGGTGTGTTTGTGCTGAATATTTGGCAGGACTTAATCAGAAGTGGTTTTATCAAACTTTCAGGCCGCCGCCACCGGTTTGTAAATCGCAACAGGAGCTTTTCTTTCTTAGTTATCTTCCTCCTACAACTACTTCTCATACTCCTTTTCTTTAGTCTTTGCTGGCTGGACTGAGAGAGGAATTTTTGGCTTTGTCATTAAAGGTGCTTTGAAGGAGGAGAAGTAGAAGGAAGAGGAGGAAAAGAAGTAGGTCCTGCTCAGCTATCAGGCACTCAGCAGGCAGCAGCACAGGGCTGGAAGCACCAAGGGAGGAAGTCCTGGCTAAGTCCTCTAGGGCAGTGTTCTCCAACCTTGGGTCTCCAGATGCTTTTGGCCTACAACTCCCAGCATGCCCCAGCCAGCGTAGCTGGCTGGGGCATGCTGGGAGTTGTAGGCCAAAAACATCTGGGGACCCAAGGTTGGAGAACACTGCTCTAGGGGCCTTCCAAGAAGCTCAAGCAGCTAGAGGGGATGCAAGGACAGAATGGTAAAAGGTAAAGCACACGTGAACCCCTCAGCCACCCCCTTATAGTAATGTAAGCACCGAAGCCCTGCACCCAGAGAAATTTCTCCGAAAAATTCTCACCCCTTCCCACAATTTCCGGGCGCAATTTCTTTTTGCCCTTTCTCCCCGGACAAATGTTTAGTAAAAATAAACAGATCCAAAAATTGCCACAGTGCTCATAGTGCCTGTAATATGCGAGGCCCTGTACAATCTTGGGTCTGGTTTACAGATGGAGGAATAGATTGCCACACTTCAGGCTGCGGAGGTTGGGCGGGACGCTGTCTTTGAATGCTCCTCCATATAATAGCGGCAGAAACAATGTCCCACACGTAAAAATCTAGGACATCAGGGAGAAAGGTTCCAGCTTAGTCCTCTCTGTTGTTCTGGCTTTCTACTTACAGCGTATTCTCAAGACATGTGAGTCTCCATCTGAAGTGGTACAGTCCTTCTGCACTCTGAATACTCTGCAACTTCTTTCTCACCTCATTCTGGGGCATGCAGTGTGTCAGAGCAAGAGCAGAGGCCTCTGCCTGGTAGAGGAGTGTGACAAGACACTTCTACGCTAGTGCACGCTTGCCATCTCCTTCCAAAATTGGTTGTGCCAAGGTAAGGGAGCACTGTCCTTTAGGTCAGGGCTCTCCAACCTTGGGTCCCCAGATGTTGCTGGCCTACAGCTCCCAGCATACCCAGCCAGCATGGCTAAAGGGCTAATGGCAAGGGATGCTGGGAGCTGTAGTCCAGCAACATCTGGGGACCCAAGGTTGGAGAGCCCTGCTTTAGATGTTAGCTGGCCAGCATAGGAACATAGGAAACCGCCTTACACTGAGTCAGACCCTTGGTCCATTCAGCCCAGTATCGTCAGCACTGACTGACAGTAGCTCTCCAGGGTTTAGGGCAGGATTCCTTCCTAGCGTTACCTGCAGATGCCGGGGATCGAACCTGGGGCCTTCTGTATGCAAAGCAGGGGCTCTACCACTGAGCCACAGCCACTTCCCGCCATGCGCCCATCACTGGTACCCATAAGATGAGGCATTTATTGCAGCACATTGAATTCGAGAAGCCCGTGCACCAGACAAGTCAGAATGATTTCTAATAGGGGAAGGATGGATCTGTCCATTTCGCTTCCTCCTGCCTTCAAATTCTTTAAATCTCAAGTTCTTTCCTTCCCCAATAAGAACACTTCTGAATGTTGGTAAATTCTCATCAAAACCAACCAACCAACCAACCAACCAACCAACAAAAGAATTATCACCCATCTGCTCCAGCCAAATACAATAGGCACAGCTATTCCCAGCATGGAGGGCCACGTTCTACCTGTCTGCCATGTAGCTGTAAGGAACATAGGAAGTTGCCATATTCCAAGTCAGACCATCAGTCTATCTATCCCAGTATTGTCCACACTGGCTGTGGCTTTCCAGGGTTTCAGGCAGAGAGGGATTTTTCTAGCACTATCTGGAGATGCTGGGAATTGAACCTGGGACATTCGGCATGCAAAGCAGGCGCTCTAGCACTTCGCTATGGCCTCTTCTGTGTTAATTATGAGGAGTCGAGTTGAATACACAGGGATTCAAACATAGGCTTTTAAAATATCTAAGCACTCAAAACTCTAGGCCTGTATGGATGAACTTATCAGTTTCAGTTTCATGCTCCTCCTCCTTCAATCTCAAGTGCTGTCTGTCCAGGACATGAAGAGATGTGCAAATTTTGGTAAATTCATATCAAAACCGAACTGAAATGAAATTCTCTCCAGTCCCTATGGGGCATACACTTTTGCTCTTGTTCACCCAGCACTTGGGACACACGAGGATTGCAGGTGGATTAAACAAAGAAACGCAACAGATGCATGAAAAATCACATAACTGATGTGAGTAGCACACCCTTGCTGGGATAAAAAGCATACCACTCAAATGCCATGCTTCGCAATACGCAAGAAGTGAGCCCTATCTCACTGTGAGACTTCATTACTCATCATGTCACCTCCAGCCCAATCTCATCCATGCTTAATGCAAGTTTCCCAGTGCACATGAAAACCATGGGTAGGGTGAATTAAGGAAATTATTCACTCCCACGGAGGAGTCCACTGTGGGTTGCCTGTTGCAGAGGTGTGTGTGCACAAAAACCAGGAGGTTATTTGAGTTCAGCTGCAACATTTCAGAACAAGTCTGGCCTATTCCTTCTCTATCTTTGATCAGCGCTCAGAGATCAGCTCCCTGCATTGAAATGTGCTTTTGATGATTTTCCCATTGCATTCAATCTAAGCCCTTGCTTTGCATAATAGTCTGCACTTTTGTGTAACAGTTTTGCATAATAGTCCCCAGCAATCTGCAGTCTCATCACTACCCACAGCAGGTGCTGCAGTCTTGTTTTTTCTTCCACAGAAAGCATCTGGATTATTACCTATTGTATGACCTGAGTTTCAAAGCTGAACTGTGGTAAATAGGGCAGATTCAATATACAGAGGATTCAATATGCAGAGGCCCATCTTTCATCTGCAGTGGGCAACATTTCCAGCTTGATTTTTGGCCTTTTGTGTTACCAGTCCACTTCACAGCTTTTAATGTTCATCCTGTTGTGACTTCGATGTGCTCAAGTGCCAAAGATGCTGAGCACTTTTAAGCTTGCCTTTGTAGATACCTGCAGAAATCTTGTCCTCTGTTAATTCTTCAGGTTCCATTTTGGTTGCAGGGGAGAAAACAGCTGCTACAGAATGATAAAACTTGAAGATAGATTCAGGCTGCAATTCTATTCCCACTTACTGCTGAGTAGACCTGTATAGGATTGCACTGGAGGCACTAATATGATGATGATACCCAAAGCCAAAATAACAACAACAACAACTTGTTTACCATAATGCTGATGGTTTCTGTTTCCAATGTTGGTTTTGATCCTCTTCTTCCTTCTCTTTTTGGTGGTTGGAAAAAAGTAAATGTTGTTTGCATGGATTGTGCTTTCCCCCCCCCTTCATTGTGAAGCACTTCTAATGTCTTAGTCCCATTGATATTAATGGGAGAGAAGAGCATGGATTTAAATCTGACATTAAGATAAGGGAGAATTAGGGTGTTTCACTTTGGATGGATCATTCTCAAAGCACTTGTTCTTTTTAGCTTCATAAATATTGTCTTACCCCAGGGGCTTGGTCCAGCCAAGGCTACCACAATTTAGATCCAAGGGTAATCAGGAACAGACAAAACCACTTGTATGAAATGTAACATACAATTTATTGAATACAAAGTTGGAATATGGATGCAGATGATCAATAAACAGGCAAAGATAAGCTTACACATGTCCCTCTGGTTGCAGGACTTCCTAGTACGACGGACGTCGCTCCTGGGCTCTAGGTTGCTTGGACACTAACATGCTCCTCATCCCAAGTTGAAAGGCAAAGCACAAACTATCATACTATGGATCTTATAGATGTCTCCCTAAACTCTAGAATAGGGCTTTCCAACCTTGGGTCCCCAGATGTTGCTGGACTACAGTTCCCAGAATCCCTTGCCATTAGCCATGCTGGCTGGGTATGCTGGAAGCTGTAGGCCAGCAACATCTGGGGACCCAAGGTTGGAGAGCCCTGTTCTAGGTGGTGGCAAAAGTTGCTAGAAGCTGCAATGGGGAAAAGGAGGTTGAGACTTGAGAGAAGTCAAAATGAATCCCAATTAACTTCAGCAGAAGGGTGTGTGAACAACCTTAGCTCAAGGATGAGGCAAGAAGTTCACTACTTAATCATGAGATAAGTCTTAACTGAGGCCTCCTGCTAGCCTGCAGGTTTCTCAGAGCAATTAAGCCTAATAAATGTCAATTGCTTTTATGGCTACACTAAAGGACTGTGCTAGATGCCGTGAACAGTTCATCTTAGCTCTTTGTCACAGTGTCTTCCAGCTATCGATCCCAACGCAAATATACTGAACCATAATATTTTATGCCTGCTAATTGCTATATCTACTATATACGGTAAATGTGAATGTTTGTCCGTTTGTTTGTACGTACGTATGTGGGTGTGCGCGGCGGGTTCGTGTCACATTGGCTCCTACCCGGTTGGACGGATCCGCCCCAAACTTGGCACGCATACTCCCCATCACCCAAGGACAAAGACTGGTGGGTTAAAATCTCCGAAAAACCCTCGCCGCGCCTGTACGGCCCAAAATAGATGAGAGCCAATGGCGTCGCTTGGAATGCTCGCAGGGGCCATTCAGGAGGCGTTATGCAAATAGCTCCAACCGGCACATAGAATGTTGGTATGCACTGCCTCCACAGGGGCCCAATCAGAGGCGGGATATGCAAATCTCTCCTACGTCCAAACAGAAGGTTCACATGAACCACAGCCGGGACAGCAGGGATGTGATTGCGTAATCCCAGGGGGGGGGGGGAGCAGGGATTTCATTGTCTGGTCCGGGGGGGGGGATTCATTGTTGCATAGTCCCAGGGGGGAGGGGAAGCAGGAATTTGATTGTGTAGTCCCGGGACACACACACAGGGATTTCATTTTGTGGTCCTGGGGTGGGGGCAGGGATTTCATTGTTGCATAGTCCCGGGGGGGGGGAGCAGGGATTTCACTGTGTAGTACTGTGGGGGGACGACAACAGGGAATTCATTGTTGCATAGTCCCGGGGGGGGGGGAAGCAGGTATTTCATTGTGTAGTACCGGGGGGGGGAGACAGGGAATTCATTGTTGTGCAGTCCCGGGGAGGGCGAAGCAGGATTTGATTGCATAGTCCTGGAGGGGGGGGGAAGAAGGGATTACATTGTGTGGTCCCGGGGGGACACACACAGGGATTCATTTGGTGCTCCTAGGGAAGCAAGGATTTCATTGTGTAGTACTGGTGGGGAGGGAAACATGGAATTCATTGTTGCATAGTCCCGGGAAGAGGGGAAGCTGGAATTCATTGTGTAGTCCTGGGGGGGAAGCAGGGATTTCATTGTGCAGTCCTGGGGGGGGGGCAGGGATTTCACAGCAGTCAGCTACCTTAAGGAATTGCGAACAAAGAGTGCCTATAGGAAATGACAACCCGTGCAATGCCGGGTAAAAAAAAAGCTAGTTATACATAATAAGAATAGTGCTATTATAGCCTGATCTCATATGCATTCTTACTCATAAGCTAATCCTATTAGATTCAATACAGCTTACTCTCCCGTATGTTGCATAGCAGGGCTACAGCCTCACCGTGCAAACTAGTGCAGGTTTACACAGAAGTAAATCCACTGTGTTCAATGCATCTTACTCCCAGGCAGGGCCTCCGCAAGAGGAAGAGCAGCAAATGGCACACCCACACACAAACCAGTTAACATACATAGTACCCAAAGTGGGTCAAGTTATTTTGGCACCAGGGCAGAAAAATCCCACAAGTTCTTCTCCCGCTCCATGGCAGTAAAAATTACAACACGTTAAATAACTAATGATCTGTTGCCCTTTCATAGGACCCCCAATCTGTTGCCTGTGGCAGCTGCTGTCATGTCCTACCTGGAGGAGGATTCTTTGGATGAAGAACAGGAGGGGGAGAGCCAGCAAAAACGGCCTCACCAGAGCCAGGTGAGGAACTAGAGGCTTTGGCTGACAGCGCTCCCCTGGGCCATCAGAAGGGCAACCTGGGGCCCTCCCATGCCACTCCTGAACTCCCCCAAATGCAGGAATCAGAGCCTGAGATTTCATAGATGATAGAGTTGGAAGGAGCCTACAAGGCCATCGAGTCCAACCCCCTGCTCAATGCAGGAAACTAGAGGAGGGGTCTCCCATCCAAGTAATAACCAGGCCTGACCCTGCTTAGCTTTCCACGCTCAGACAAGCTGAGCCTTCTTGAACTGCTTTCTTGGAACTGACTTTGGCTTGACTTCTCACCAACAGATCCATCATCTCCTGTCTTCAGTTGCAACATCATGATCTGGCTCTCTCCCTTGGGGAGGTCAATCCAGGCTGAACTGAAATGAACTGAAACAATTTCTCATGCACCCCTTCCGTCATGCAGCTGTTAAAGATGAGGAGCCTGTCAGAAAAAAAGTGGTGGCAAACTTTAGGATCATAGAGTTGGAAGGGGCCTACAAGGCCATCGAGTCCAACCCCCTGCTCAGTGCAGGAAACTAGAGGAAGGGTCTCCCATCCAAGTAATAACCAGGCCTGACCCTGCTTAGCTTTCCACACTCAGAGAAGCTGAGCCAGTGTAAGCCACAGGCCTGTGTGCCAGGGTAATGTGAGCCACAGGCAGGCCTGTATGCTCCATGGTGGTGAACCTATTTTGGGGATGGAGTTCAGCACCATGGATAGCTGTAGGCTCAAACGCAAGCAGCAAAAGAACAAAGGAAACCTTCCACATGGCGCCTCCCTTAAAAGCAACATACTGACCTAATTACCCAGCTGTGCTGATTTACGGCCAGGCTATAAATTGGCCCGGCTGAGGTCAGCCTGTCACTGCAGACAACAGTGTTCAAACCTCGTGCTTTGTCTTGATTTCACCAGACAGGACAGACTCCAAGATGTTTGGCTGTTCCTTCGGACTGTGCTTTTGGACTCCCCCTGACTGGCCTTGATGCTTCACATGACTGGCTCCCATGCACCAACCTCTGGAACACCCTTGACCTCGTCTCTGATCTCTCCTGTTAAGTATAATTGGAAACTCTCGTGTAGGACTCTGGACTGACCTGGTTGCTCTCTTGCTATTTCCTGAACCTATTCCAGCCATGACCGGGCACTTGGTCTTATTCTGCATGATGATAAGGCTGGCCCTGCTCCCAGGTATTGCAGGATTGCAGCTTTAAAGTGGCAAATAATGTTTTGGTTCCAAAAGGAAGTCAAAGTTACATATATATATATTTATTTCCCCCCAAAACTTCCACTTAAAAATAGCTCTCTCTCTCTCTCTCTCTCTCTCTCTCTCTCTCTCTCACACACAACACACACACACACACACAGTTTTCTTCTTTTTCTTCCCGTGTGGCTTAAAATTTGCCTGACCTGTTAGGCCCTGCCATTGCCTTGCATAAGTTGAGAGTGTTCTCTTAACACATCGAACACTCTTCTGTAACTGTTCATTGGAGGCACAGCTTGATCATGGGGGGGGGGGGTTGTTATTCATCAAGAAGTCTTTCAAGGAAGCTTAGGGCACAATCCTATGGAGCAAAGCTCCCCAAACTACAAGGTTCTTCAATACACAGGTTGAAAAGCACTGCTTGAGTGCACAAGCGGTAGAACTAGATCAGTGGTTCTCAACCCTTTTTTTTTTGCCCCATGCACCCTTTTCACCATATGTCAGAATGTCATTCATTCCCCCTTTCCAAGATTGTCTGACTTAATCTGTGCCACTCAATAAGGTGTGATGTAGATTATGTACAATCTGTAGAATTGTAATTTGTAGAAAGATCAGCATTCCAACAGTTTGATCCTGTGGTCCCAATTCCCCGCCCCCCCCGAAACCCTAAAATCCCCCCTGGTTGAGAACCCCTGAACTAGATGATCCCTTCAAAACTGCGGGATGAGATCAACATCATAACAGAGGAATCCTATGGCTCCTGCTGCTCCATTGCCGTAGACAAAGTTGCGATTGCGGAGGGGGAGATCTGATTGTGG
Organism: Shinisaurus crocodilurus; assembly: GCA_021292165.1. Lineage (NCBI taxonomy): Eukaryota > Metazoa > Chordata > Lepidosauria > Squamata > Shinisauridae > Shinisaurus > Shinisaurus crocodilurus. The sequence continues at coordinate 95,110 of JAHFWL010000090.1, forward strand.
ATCTCCCCCCAACAGCTGTGGATACCCTCTCTTACGAGGTCACAAGTGTGAACTCATAAGAAAAAGTCAGAGAGGGAGAAAAGGGAGCATGTTGGTGGATGGGGAGGGGAGGGAGGAGGATAGGATAGGACAGGACCTGCAGGATCCTAAAGACCCTGCATTGACAATCTCATCATCTCACCCACGAAGAGGTCAGTCAGTTAGAAAAAGAAAAGGAGGGATGAGGGGGGTGCCTCCATCCTCCTCCTGTCCTGCCTGGATCCTGCTGGCAGGGCATAGGATGGACTGAGGACTCTGATGTTTCGGACCACAATTTGCATATTCCATGACCATTGGCTGAGGCTTGTGGGAGCTGTAGTCCAAATCATCTGGAGGGCAGCAGATTGCCTACCCCGGAGGCTAGACTGTCTCTCAGCCTAACTTGTGTCACGGGCCTAACTGTGATGATAACATAGGATAACCATTGGCGGAAGGATAGGTGTGTGTGTGTGTGTGTGTGTGTGTGTGTGTAGAGATATATACCCAACTGGATGTCTAAAAGACTATCGAATTCAAAAAGTTTAATTTAGCGTAGCAGAAATTGTAGGTAGGTGGAAAATGTGGCCTTGGAAATTGCTTGCTGGGAATTGAAAGCTGACATATACAGATGATCATGCTGTCCTTGTTGATGCAGAAAGGAACCTTATTATCCACCTTGCCAAAAAGAAGAAGAGGCAGGGCCTGTTCTGTGGTTAATTGAGTCATTACTAGTTCTAAGCAATTCATTCAAGGTGATTCTGTATAAGTGAGCAATTTGACATTGAAAAATCCAAATAAATTCATGTCAAAAGAAAAGTAGAGCATGCAGTGCCCCCCCTCCCCCCGTGGCAGCCTCAAATGTTCACCTGTACACATTGTAGGGCACTGGTATGAAACCCCTATCAATTTTCAGAGAGAAGCGGGGAGAAATTTGGCTGTGGGTGAATCTTGCCAGCGTCATCAGCCCTTCTCTGGGTGGCCACTATTTTTTGTTACCCAGAAGAACCCTAGATTGATGCTACATGATGACATAACATCATTCTGACGCGACGGGACCAGCGGACGGGGAGGCAGGCTCTCCGGCCCTGCGGGTAAGCCCATGCGGGTGGCCGAGTAGCCCGGCGGACACGAGCAGGCCCAGTTCGGGCCTTGCTCCTGTCTGCCGGGCTACTCGGGTACATCCCTACCTGCCTACACCAAACACTTTATAATTAACCTAAGTCCCTATAACTCCAAATACTCTCACTCCTCATACAATCACTGATTCCTCTTAAAACTCCTGACAAGACACAAATAACCCACCTAACCTAACTCCCAACACACTACAACCAACACTCTACTTCTTAACTACTCTGACATCACTCAAACACTTTTATACTCCTCCCCACCCTTTCCAAGACATCACAAACCACACCCACCGGTTCAACATTCTAGACACACTAAACATACTAATGTAGACATACACCAGGGAACTGAATTGTGCGGTTACGCCACAGTCATCCCGAATGTTGAGAGTTTTTTTTGTTTTTTTTTAAATGCCTGAATGAAAATCCATAAGCCTTTTTGTGCACATTTCTCCAAATACATGCATTTTTGGAGTTTTTTATAAGCACATTTTTACAAGCAATTTTCGGTAGGGATTGGGCCCACTCTTCCTACAGAGGAGGATCTGGGAACAGATCTGAGTCTGATGGGGAGCAGGAGGAGATGGAGGGAGGGTAGGGAACCTGCAGCTGGTGCCCCAAGGCCAGCGTGCTACAAAAATAGGCTAGATCCTAATGTACCCAGTTCAAATCATGCACATTAGGAAGGAGAGAAACTCTGGCAGTGGTCCAACGTTGTTTATTCTATAGAATAGGGAGATGTGGGAGTATAGCACTGCAAAGCCGCATCTCAACATGGATGCTGAAATCTTATCAATTTATACAGTATCTTCTGACGCAGTTCCACGCATGCACCGTACTAACACAAACTTCTAGCTGTGAATGGAAAAATACAGTAGGGAGAGAAACAGAAATCTTTAGACATGCTCACTAAGCAACTGGAATAAAGGTTAGCCAGGCTGACTTCTCCAACCCTCTACCACCCCCTGTCCTTGCTAAAAGAGCAGAGCAAGATATGAAGATAAGCAAGGAGGCAACATTCCTCAGTCTCACCTCTCTGTCTCCATTTCTGGAACAGAGGTCAGTCTGAACAGCAGAAAGTGGTAAAGGAAAGTGTTTCATTCTTTTTAACTCATCAATTACTGAATTTTTACAACAAGCGGACTTAGAGATAAGCTCAACAGGCAGGGGAGATCTACTGGTGTCAAATTCTGTGGGAAAGCAGTCTGAGATCTCTGATCCGGAGGAGGGCGAATCAAGTATCACTACCCCCCCTTCGGATAGACTTCAGCTAAGGAGGATGGACCAGCTGAGGAATGTCAGATGCTCCAAGAGATTGGCCCTTAAGAACAAGGAACCGCCTTAGGAATGTGGGTTATTTGGGACTGGAAGGGAGGTTTCCAGTTTGGAATCAACTTCTCAACAACAGCGCAATCTTCCTTAACAGCCGGTATTTCTAACTAAGCTTGATTCATTCATTCATTCATTTATTATATTTATGAATCGCCCATCTGGCCAGACAACCGGCCACTCTGAGCAATGTAGAATGCAATAAAATACGGGGGGGGGACACACACACACACACACACACAGTATAAAACACAATTAAAAATCCTAACCCACCCCATATTCCCGCCTGAAAAGCCACATTTTTAATGCCCGGCGGAAGCTAATCAAGGAAGGGGTATGATGGCAGAGGTCACTGGGGAGAGAGTTCCATAAATTGGGGGCTGCCACAGAAAAGGCCCTCCTCCTAGTCCCCACCAGCCTGGTTTCTCTGGCTGATGGGACAGGGAGAAGGACTCAGAAGGCCATCCGTGGCGGATCTTGTTGAGCGGCCTACTTGATGTTGCTGGAGGCGCTCCTTGAGATATGCTGGACCGGAGCTGTACAGGGTTTTAAAGGTCAATGCCAACACCTTGAATTCGGCTCGGCAAACAACTGGTAGCCAGTGCAATTCTTTGAGCACCGGAGTGATGTGATCACGCTGGCAGCAGCCTTTAACCAGGCG
>JAHFWL010000882.1:0-157917 GCA_021292165.1 Shinisaurus crocodilurus
ATGGGGTTCTGCAGGGTACCATCTTATCCCCAATGCTGTTTAACATCTATATGAAACCTCTGGGATCAATCATCAGGGGATTTGGAGCCAAATGCCACCATCAGTGTGCTGATGACATACAGCTCTATCTCCCTGTGACATCTGAATCACGTGAGGCTATGCAAATCCTGGATCAGTGCCTAGACTCAGTGATGGGCTGGATGAGGGCCAATTAACTGAAACTGAATCCTAACATGATGGAAGCCCTATGAGTGAGTGGTTCCCAAGGCTTATTGCCTGTTCTAGATGAGGTTGCACTCCCTTTGAAATATCAGGTTCGTAGTCTGGTGGTATTCCTAGATCCATCACTGTTGCTGAAAGCCCAGCCCAAGTGGCCCTGACAACTCAGAGTGCCTTTTACCAGTTTCAACAGTTACACCACCTGCAGCCTCTCTTGGACAGGGATGGTAGGTGCTAGTAACCCCAAGGCTGGATTACTGTAATGTACTCTATGTGACGCTGCCCTTAATGGCTGGACGGGGTCTGCTGGGAGTTGGAAAACTTCTGTCTAAACATGCATAGGATTGCACCTTAAATAAATAAATATGCAGGTTTTCTACATTTAATAAGGAGAATTGCCCCACTTTATTGGTCACAATTGCTTCTCCCTTTTCTGTTGTGCCATTTATAATGTTGTCTTTTTCTAATAATGGTGCATGGATTGCACCCCAGTGGCACATGATGCATGATGAGGCAGAAGCTGCCAACATCTGGCTTATGCTGGCTCAGCTTGTCTGAGCGTGGAAAGCTAAGCAGGGTCAAGCCTGGTTATTACTTGGATGGGAGACCCCTCCTCTAGTTTCCTGCATTGAGCAGGGGGTTGGACTCGATAGCCTTGTAGGCTCCTTCCAACTCGATGATCTATGAAAGCTATGAAATACTTGTTGAATTTATTTATTTATTTATTATATTTATACCCCGCCTTTTTTCCTGCAAGGAGCCCAAGGCGGCTTACATAATCCTCCTCCTCTCCATTTTATCCTCACAACAACCCTGTGAGATAGGTTAGGCTGAGAGTCAATGACTGGCCCAAAGTCACCCAGTGAGTTTCATGGCCGAGTGGGGACTAGAACCCGGATCTCCCGATTCCCAGTCCAACACTCTCACCCCAAATAAACCCTTCCCCCTCCCAGCCTCAATTGCCCTGGACTATGCTGCTGCTGGAAGTGATTATATATTTACAGTGATCATGCTTGCAAATCTCACCAGCTGTCTAGGAACTAAACTCTAGTTGAAAGGAATATGTCTGTTAAGACTGGGCCTTTAGCCAATGCTTCCATAAGTCTCTGGAACAAACAAAAATAAAAGGCAAAGATCAGCAGCTGAAGCACATTTGCTTTATTGCATTTGTAGCGTAGCATAGCGTAGCCAGTGTAGCGTAGTGGTGAGAGTGTTGGACAGGGACCAGGGAGATCCGGGTTCTAGTCCCTGCTCAGCCATGAAACTCACTGGGTGACTTTGGGCCAGTCACTGACTCTCAGCCTAACCTACCTCACAGGGTTGTTGTGAGGATAAAATGGAGAGGAGGGGGAGGATTATGTAAGCCGCCTTGGGTTCCTTGCAGGAAAAAAGGCGGGGTATAAATATGATTAATAATAATAAAAATATAATTAATAAATAAATTTGGGGACTTTTTCAAAAAGTATGCAGGACACATACACACCATGTCTCATTCATAAAACAGATGCAGTTTACAAACTCTCTCTGGACGGAACTCCATCGATTTCAGAGGCACCGATGACAACCTTGACACTAATCTATGTTTTTACAGTACAGATGCAAAACAGCAGGAATAGCTGGTCAATGCAGAAAGGTTCCAGCAGCAGAGCACATGCTTTGAATGCAGAAGGTCCAAGGTTCAATCCCTGGCTCCTCCAGCTAGAGATATGAAATAATCCTCCCTGCAGAGTCACTGCCAGTCAGTGTTTACTGGGCTAGGTGGCCGAATGACCTGATTCAGTATAAGGCATTTTGAGGTCTGCATGCTTCTAATTCAACAATCCTCTGCACTTTTACTTACCATGCACCTGAGTGGGACTTACTTCCAAGTAATCAGGCATATGAACAAGCTGCCAAAAAGCAAAAAAACTTTATGGTCTTCTACTTACTACTTATATTATCTATCCTCATTCTGGTTCTCTGGGTCTTTACTTTCACCCAAACAAAAGACTTCCATTATTTATTTATTATATTTAAAACCCGCCTTTTTTCCTGTAAGGAACCCAAGGCGGCTTACATAATCCTCCTCTTCCTCTCCATTTTATTCTCACAAGAACCCTGTGAGGTAGGTTAGGCTGAGAGTCAGTGGCTGGCCTAAAGTCACCCAGTGAGTTTCATGGCTGAGTAGGGACTAGAACCCGGATCTCCCGAGTCCCAGTCCAACACTCTCACCATTTATATCCCGCCAGTACTGGGACTCAAGGCAGCTTTACAACATTAAAACTTGTACAATTAAAACACATAAATAGAAATATATAAAAGTTAAAAATATAATTAAACCATATTATTAAAATTATATATATATATATATCACAATTAAAACAGCAATGACAATATAAACAGTGCTAATCCATTGCATTCTCACAGGTCCAGACTATTCCCAAAGACCTGCTGGAACAAAAAAGTTTTTGCCTGCCTCCGAAAACATAATAAGGAGGGTGCCATTCTAGCCTCCCTGGGAAGGGAATTCCAGAGCATTGGGGCGGCCACCGAGAAGCCCCTCTGCTGCGTTCTTGCCAGGCATGCTTAAGATGGTGGTGGCACTAACAAAAGGGACTCCCCTGAAGATCTCAGGGTACGGGCAGGCTCGTAGGGGAGTATCCTGTCATTCAGATAACCTGGACCCGAGCCATATAGGTCTTTATAGGTCATAACCAGCACTTTGAATTGTGCCCAGAAACAGACTGGGAGCCAGTGAAGCTGTTCTAACAAAGGAGTTGTATGTTCCCTGTAGCCAGCCGCAGTCAGCACTCTGGCAGGAGCTCTTTGAACCAGCTGAAGTTTCCAAACACTCTTCAGAGGCAGCCCCACACAGAGCGAGTTACAGTAATCCAAACAAGATATAACGAAGGCATGTGTCACCGTGGCCAAATCAGCAGGGATGGGGACTCGGACTCGGGGACTCGACTCGTGAGTCCGACTGAGTCCCCCCTCTGACTCGAGTCCCACTCAAGTCCCAATAATTTATGTGGGACTCGAGACTCGACTCGGGACTCGAGCCCAAGGACTCCTCCTCCTCTGCCTCCGCTCTCGCCTCTGCCGCCGCCGCCCTCACCTCCTCCTCTTCCTCCTCCTCCGCCGCCGCCGACCTCGTCGCCATCGCCGTAGCACACAGCACGCCGTGTCACGCCGCCAGCGCCGTCGCTCTGTTTTTGGCGGGGTTGCTGTGGTTAAAAAACTGAGCGCCGTCGCTAGCGGCGTGACGCGGCATGCCACGTCACGCCGCCAGCGCCGTCGCTCTGTTTTTGAACCACAGCAACCCCGCCAAAAACAGAGCGACGGGGCTGGCGGCGTGACGTGCGTGCTGTGTGCGACGGCGATGGCGACGAGGTCGGGGCGGCGGAGGAGGAGGAGGAGGAGGAGGAGGAGGTGAGGGCGGCGGCGATGGCAGAGGCGAGGGCGGCGGCGAGGGCAGCGGCGCGGCGGCGGTGAGGTGAGGGCTGCGGAGGCGGAGGTGAGGGCGGCGGCGGCGGCGAGGACAGCGGCGGCGGCGGCGAGGACAGCGGCGGCGGCGGTGGCAGAGGCGAGGGCGGCTGCGAGGTGAGGGCGGCGGTGGCGAGGTGAGGGCGGCGGCGGCGGTGAGGTGAAGGCGGCGGAGGTGGAGGTGAGGGCGGCGGAGGTGGAGGTGAGGGCGGCAGCGGCCCATGGAGGGAGCAGGAGGGTCTCCGCGGGAGGAAGGGCAGCTCTTCTTCCTCTCGCAGAGACCCTCCTGCTCCCTCCATGGGCCGTCGCTTTGGGAGGGACTCGGGACTCGACTCGAGTCACCATTTTGGACCTCGGACTCTAGACTCGACTCTAGACTCGGGTCCAAAGACTCGGGACTCGACTCGGGACTCGGGACCAAGGACTCTTCAACATCCCTGCAAATCAGACATCTCCAAGAATGAGCGCAGCTGGTGCACTAGCTTTAACTGTGCAAATGCACTCCTGGCACTGCCAAAACCTGGGTATCCAGGCTCAGGGCTGAATCCAGAAGTACACCCAAGCTGCGAACCTGTGCCTTCAGGGGGAGTGTAACCCCATCCAACACAAGCTGAATCCCTATTTCCTGATCTGCCTTCTGACTGACTAGGAGCACCTCTGTCTTGTTTGGATTAAGCTTCAATTTGTTGGCCCTCATCCAATCCATTACTGCTGACAGACACTGGTTTAGCACAGCAACAGCTTCCTTGGAATTAGATGCAAAGGAGAAATAGAGTTGGGTGTCATCAGCATACTGGTGACACCGAACCTCAAAACTCTGGACAACCTCTCCCAACAGCTTAATTATATGTTAAATAGCAAGGGGGACAAAACAGAACCCTGAGGGACTCCACAGGCCAGCGGCCAAGGAGTCGAACAGAAGTCCCCCAGCACAACCTTCTGGGTCTGCCCCTCCAAGGAATGGAACCACTGTAAACCAGTGGTATGTAGTTTGCCCTTTAATAATATCAGTGTTTCTTTAAGATGATCCATCAAGAGATACATGTATTGGTAAAAGATATAGCTGCATGCAAAGTGAAACCCAATATGGCTTACAAAAGAAGTAGAAATATAGGAGATTGGATAGTTGGAAGTGATATATCTGAGGGGGGGAAACCCACTCACAAACAACTTCAATTGCCAGGATCAAGTCCTTCAACAGGAATTTTTTCCTCTAGACATTGTAAATATTGTGAACATTGTCCAAGACTGAAATAGTTCGTAAATTCTGCAGATGAGAAAAAAATATATACTGAAAGATTTGACCATATGCAACAGTAAATTTGTATTAAATACAACACAAATTTGTCCTTGCAATAAATTGTATATAAGTAAAACTACAAAAACTCTCAAAATCAGACCAGGAGAACATATTAATAATATTAAACATCAAAATGTGGGAGCACCATTAGTACAATACTGGGAAGATAAATCCTATAGAATAAGAGATCTTTCTTTGTGGTCAATAGAGATGAGTTAAACAGATAGACAAGGTTCTTTTAGGAAAAGAAGCCAGGTGGTTCAATACAATTACTCCCTTTGGCCTTAATGAGTCGCTCAACCTTGCACCACTGCTCTAAAACACAGCTGTTTCCAATCAGGATTCACACACATATTACCGTAGCTTGGGTTCTTCTCCTTGACCCAATATACTCCAGGAAACTGGAGTCTGAAGAGGAAGTGTTATCCGATCTGGTCTCACTAAGGTTGTTTATTCCTGAGATATGTTATCATTCAATATCTGTTATGGTTATACATAGTTTGGAACTTTGAGCCTCTCTTTCATCAGATTTTTCAGTTTTGGTAAACAATTGTATTGTTATTGTTGTATTAGTTATATCACATATATATGTATGGGGATATGTTTAAAGTCTATAACATAAATTTTGTATATTGTTCTAGAGATTTCCTTGAAGAAAGACCTACATGTGGTCCGAAATGCATTTGAACTGTTTTTGTAGAATAAAGCATTTCTTTTTGCTTACTTTTTGACATCCTTTGTGGGGTTTCCCATTTTGTTGGATTCTGTGTGATACGAACAAGCTGCATGGATTGTTTAATAGCTTAGGACGAAAAGCTTTCTTCACTGTACGTGACTTGATTAACAGCCGGATCCTGTATCTAGCTATGCCAATGACACTGAAAAGTGTGTTTGCCAGGGTACGGGTGTCCGTGTAGCAGATTTCCTGTTGTACTGCCACTGCTTCTGGACTCACTAATCTGCACTGATAGTGCATGAAGAAATCTGCACAAGTGCAAGATGCTATCCCATATGCTGTTGTAACTTGTACAGCTGGTTCAGGGGCTGGAGGGTACGACTGGGGTGAGAGGCAGAGGAATGGCAGTGAACGAATTGGCACGGTATTGAACATACAGCCTCACCGAGATTATTTATGCTAGCGTGAAGGTTTGGAGGGGAGAAGACTGTAATTACAACCCTATATACAGTGCCAGAAAATCCTCTACGGGTTCTCTAGCCCAATCCTCTACACTGATGAGTGTATTCTTTAAATTAATTTTAAAAAAAATCAACCCTCCAGCAATGAAAATTTTACAATTTCTATTTGTACACTCGGTCTGTGTCCACCTGTTCTTGCAAAAATGTTGGAAGTAGCCTTGCTGCTGCAATCCTCTACACACTTACATGGGTGTAAATCCCATTGAACTTAATAGTGTTCTGAGTAGGCATGCATTGGATTGCACTGTACAAGGGCCATTCCAGCAGTTACACTTTGTGCATCTCAAAACATCAGTTTATAAAAACAATCCTCTGGCTTTCGTTTGTTGGTGTCTGTCCGTTTAAGGCAGTCGTGAATCTTGAAGTATTGTCAAGATGTTAAAGCCTGCTCTGTGGCATTCTAGAGTCGGCTACTTGCTTAACTTGAAATATGAAACTGTGGCAGTGGTGATGGTGATAATTAGAAATGATCTCCTGACTTCTACACCAATTGAAGACTGGATTCAAACAGGATTTGCCATCAGTGTAAATACGATCACTTGGTTTGTTTTTAAACGACAGCCAAAGGGAGGACTCCAATTTAGCCCTGCAGGGGGCGCTGTAGCCATATGTATGAGCCAGGAAGCGAAGAGCACAGACCTGTAATTCTATGGCGAAAACGCTCCTCCTCCTCCTCTCCCCCCCCCCCCGCCCGTGTGTGTATGCGGAACTAAATAGCAGGAAGTACTTATATTATACTGTTCAGTATTGTATTGTATACACCCACGTACTTCCTGCCATCTAGTTCCGCCTTTGTGCCGTGCTGACGCATCTTCCGTCTCAACGTGACTCGGGCCTGGAAGATGTGCGCGCGTCTTGCCGGGCTTAGCGGAGCAGGAGCGGCTGCTGTGGCGTTTGTCCGGGAAGGGGGTTAATCGAGGGAGGGAGGCTGGCGTGGGAGACGGCGGGGAGGGGGACGTGACTGACGTGACTTGGCGCCTGCGCAGCGGGAGGCGGGGGCTGGGCCGTTCTTTCCCCTCAGGCCGATCTCTGGGAGGCTGCTTGGCTTTTTCTGGGCCTAGTCCTCGCTGGGGTTAACCCTGAAGTGCCCCGAGCGGGGGAGGGAGCAATTCTAGCGCTGCAGAGATCGTGGGCGCGGGGAGAATCGGCTGTTGGCAGCGGTTTCGCCTTAAATGTCGGGCGCTCCTTCTGTGCAGCGAGGCTGTTGCCTGAAGTATCCGCCCCCAGCACTTCCTCTGTAGCTTCTACGTCGGTCTTCCCCAACCTGGCGCCTTCCAGGTGTGGTGGACCACAGCTCCTATCATCCCTAACCAGCATGGCCGGTCCGATGCACCTGGAGGGCGCCAGGTTGGGGAAGACTCCTGTATGGTCTGTGTTAATACCGTACTTCATTGGATTTTATTTACTGGAGTGGGGGGTTGGGTTGGCACAAGACTACCGTGACTCCTGTAACTTTACTAGAGTGCACTGGGTTCCTAGCTTTGTTTGTTTTTTTATTTGTGGGGGCGAGATGTGTGATGGCATAGCAAACTTAGCAGCACCCTTGAAATGTGAGAATGGGAACACTTCTGGGCTTGTCTCCTTTGCTTGGGCCCTATTACAGTGATACTCTTTGGTCAAGCTGCATGTTACAATAAGTATGCTTTAAAAAAAAAAAAAGCAGCTTTATATTGCCACTTCTATTCTGACGGGGAAATAGCTGATCAGCAGCTGTGCTGGTGAGGAGAGGCAATCAAACAGTGAGCCTTGGATGCAATCTCCTCTCTTGTCCTGCAGCAGAGGCTGGAAAAGTGGGAGTGGGGGACAGACCCACCAGCCAGGAAGTTCCCTAGACCCCAGGGTGGCACCTGCTTCCCGCTCTGTACTGCCCAATGAAAGAAGCAAGCGAGTAGGCCAGGCCCTCCTTTTGCTTGCTAACTCTGGGTAGCTCCACTGGGCCTAATCTTTCCCACTACCATCCCAAGAGACAGGATGTAAGAGCAGGTGAAGCCTTTCACAGGGAGTAGGCTCTGGAAGGCAGCAGTAACCACTCGCTCAATCTCTGCTGCTGAAAGAAAAATATTTGAGTGACAGTGGTGGGGTGGGAGCATCCCCTTGGTGGAAAGAGAGCTTTTATAAAAAGGGAGTATGCGGGGGGGGGGGGAGGTTGTTTCTAAAGGGTAAATTTCTGTCAACTTTGACAGTTACTGCTTTGCTCACACTGAAACTTTATTTTCTCTCTAGTGTTGGGAGTCATCGCCAGAGTGAAACGTACTCGGATGTGAACAAGCCAACCCTATCATTCTGGGAGCACTGCAGTTTTTCTCGAGGTAACGTATTATGCGTTATACTGGTCTGTCAAGAAGTAAGTGTGTTAGGAACATGATGGATTTTGCTGCTAGATATGAAGTCTGTGGGCTGGGAAATGGTTGCTGTGTAGCTGGGCCTGCTGGGGTCCAGCCTTGTACCTGCTAGCCTGACCTTGCCCTAGATTAAAAAAAACTGGCACACTCCTTTCTGGGGTCTGCCCTGTGCAGTAACAGGTGTGAGCATTCTACCAGTAGCTTGATGATCATGTATAATACTGCATACAGCTCTATTGTGACCTATGGACAATCATACTGTGGCCTACACTCACTGTCTAATTGAGGTATTCTAATATCTTGAGTTTAAATAATAAAGGACATAGGTCATAGCGCTTGAAAGATAAAGTGTGCCAATTTAACTTCTACCTAGTAGAAAATGATAAATTTGATCCTGCTGTCATTTTATTCTAGTGATTAAGTGGCAGTTCCAAATTGTTTAGATTTTAGATTTAGTGGCAGTTCAAAATTGTCTGAGGGCCACCTTTGCCATATAAGGCATGATGGAGAGGTGCAGACAACTGTCCCTGTAGCTAGGAATTCAGTCTGCTTGGTTAGGCCCTGCTAAAGTCTCTAAGGTTATTAATTAATACTTATATTAATACTTGCCATTTCTGGGCAAGCTGATTGAGCGAGTGGTGGGGGCTCAGTTGAAGGTACATTTGGATGAAGCCGATTATTTAGATCCATGCCAGTCGGGCTTCAGGCCTGGACATGAGATGGAAACGGCCTTGGTCGCCTTGGTGGATGATATGTGAGGAGGGCTTTGGATAGGGACGAATGCTCTTTTCTAGTCCTCCTCGATCTCTCAGCGGCTTTTGATACCGTTGACCACGGTATCCCTGGACCGCCTGGAGGGGTTGGGCATGGGAGGCACTGTATTGCAGTGGTTCCGGTCCTTCCTCTCTGGAAGGTACCAGAGGGTAGTTCTTGGGGAGGAGGCTTCGGACCCTCGGCCGCTCACTTGTGGGGTGCTGCAGGATTCCATCCTCTCCCCAATGTTATTTAACATCTACCTAAAGCCGCTGGAAGCTATCATCAGGAGGTTTGGGGTGCGCTGTCATCAATATACGGATGACACGCAGCTCTACCTCTCCTTCCAAGTCCTCACCAAGGTTGGCTGTTGAAACCCTGTCCAAGTGCCTGGAGGCAGTGGGTGGCTGGACGGGAGGAAACATGCTGAAACTGAACCCCGACAAGACCGAGGTACTTCTTGTGGGAGACAAGGGAAGGTTAGGGGATGTTGACCTGGTGCTGAATGGGGTACATCTACCCCTGAAGGATCAGGTCTGCAGCTTGGGAGTCATTCTAGACTCCCAGCTGTCCATGGAGGCTCAGGTGTCAGCTGTGAGCCGGGCGGTGCTGTATCAGCTCCATCTGATTGCGGCAGTTGCACCCCTACCTTCCTAATCATCTGCTCCTATCAGTGGTTCATGCCTTGGTCTCCTCTCGCCTAGACTACTGTAATGCGTTCTACGTGGGGTTACCCTGGAAGACGGTTCAGAAGTTGCAGCCGGTACAGAATGCAGTAGCTCGCCTAGTTAAAGGCTGCCGTCGGCGTGATCACATCACTCCAGTGCTCAAAGAGTTGCACTGGCTACCAGTTGTTTGCCGAGCTGAATTCAAGGTGTTGGCGTTGACCTTTAAAACCCTGTACAGCTCCGGTCCAGTATATCTCAAGGAGCGCCTCCAGCAACATCAAGTAGGCCGCTCAACAAGATCTGCCATGGATGGCCTCGCCAGAGAAACTAGACTGATGGAGACTGGGAGGAGGGCCTTTTCTGTGGCAGCCCCCAATTTATGGAACTCTCTCCCCAGTGACCTCCGCCATGCCCCTTCCTTGATTAGCTTCTGCCTGGCATTAAAAACGTGGCTTTTCAGGCGGGAATATGGGGTGGGTTAGGATTTTTAAGTTTTGTACTGTTTTTAATTGTGTTTTATACTTTGTGTGTGTGTTTTCTCCCCCTCTTGTGTTTTATTGGACTGTACATCACTCAGAGTGGCCGGATATCTGGCCAGATGGGTGATTCATAAATATAATAAATAAATAATCTAAGTATTATAACTCTAGAGTTCTGATTCACTGTGGTTGTAGCTGGTATATTAAACATCCGTCATCTGTAAATTGAGAGATGCCCCCATTTACAGTGAACACTAATCACATTAAAATCAGTCTGTTAATGACGTTTCTTATAGATGCGAATGATACAAAAAGAACAGAAAATGACGGGTTATTCTGCACCTTCTTATAGGTAACTATCTGGTCTTTCAAATCTCTCTAAAGATGTTTTGGATGCAGACAGGTGAAGTTGGCACAGGGTCATCTTTTAGACTATAGCTACACATTTTATGCTTCTGTTGCACGGTAGGCCTTGGAGGGTCCAAGGCAAATTAAACTACGGTAGATATACTACTCGAGCTCACTTGTGCATTGCTACATGATTTATAGGTCCTTCTAATTTTCTTTTAGCAATTAGCAAACCATTGTGCCTCTTACTCTTTCTTATTGCACTCATTGGGTTGTAAAGAATGCTATATTTCCAGTATGTATAGAAAAGATAAGGAAATTCAAAGCTTGAAGTACACCTGCTTTACAGTAATATTCCAAACTTAAATCATTCTGTGAGTCCCTGTTTTGATGTATGACTTAGAATTGCTTCTTTCCTACATGCCAAAATAAACTTAAAGTAAATCAACCAGAAGGAAGAAGAGAACTTGAGTATACAAAGACTGGATGTGGCATTGTTGGTTTATATTCACAACAGAGGTGGTGTTCATTTAACACAGTCTTCCTTAACCTGGTGCCTTCCAGATGTGTTGGACTGCAGCCCCATCATCCCTGCCAGCATTTGGTCACTCTGATGGGATGGTGGGAGTTGTAGTCCAACACACCTGGAATGCTATATTTAAGAAATAGCTGCATGATTCCATCAAATAGAACATTTGGGAGGACATGAAAATATAGTGATATGGAAAGCGTCACTGTCTTAATTTCTGTCGTGCTTCTGGAGGGTTGGGGAAGTAGGCAACTCTAGCTTGGGAATAAAATGCTCTTGATACAAATGTGTTAAGCGTGAATATGAGAAATAAACAGCTTGTTCTTGGAGTTGCTTTCTGTGCTGAAAAGTAGAAGATTTAGTTCTGTCTTGTAGACTTGGGCCAGCTTGAGCTGTGCACTCTGTAATTCTACAGGTAGCATGTTAGTTTTGGTTACCTTTGCTCATGGAGTGCTAAACTAACTGGCCACCTTGGCACAGAGGGCCCTTGTGTGCAGTCTTGGAATTCTTCTGTAAAGGTGGCCGACATAATTCCCTCAAAGATGCTACAATTTGCATCTGTCCCAAGAGTGTCTCCTAACTATAAATACTGCTCATGGATGTCATGATTTGTCTGCTGAGGGTGGATGGGAGTGGCTGCAATAAGGTTGGTTTTTTTTTAACCAAGCATTTTGAATATTAAACTGTATGGAAACCACTGTACAACTCCTGCAATAGCCTTTACTTTTAATCAGGGCTTTTTTTCTGGTGGAACTCACCGGAACTGAGTTCCAGCACCTTTTCTTCTATTAATTGCATTACAATTTAATCGCCATCTACTCCCAAGGAAATGTAATCCAAGAGTTCCGGTACCCTTTTCTCCAGAAAAAAAGCACTGCTTTTAATCATTGTGAACTGAAAGGTTTTGGCTACCTAGGTGAATATGCTGCCATCTGCTTAGGGTAGCAATTCCTGAAGTGGGCAACAGGGCTCACTAGTGTGCAGTGAGAGATTCAAGGCTCATAGGTGGGACCAGACTGTCCAGACAGAGGAGGTTGCAGTTGCATGAGCTTGGCTGCCTCCTTCAAATTGCCTGTGCTGGGCTGGGAAATTCTGCATTAGCGGTAACTGATAGAATTGCATCCAAGGCTGAGATTTAGTAGAATTATCCATGCTTTGGGGTGGGCATGCCCATTGCGTCTGTGCATGTCACAGGTCAGGACTTGTACCCTTCCAATCTGTAGACAAGGCCAGATCAGTGACTTATTCAGAAATGCAGGGGATGGTGGGTAACTCTCTGTACTAATAAAGGGTTAACACTAAAAATTGGTCTCTAATCTTAATTCAGAAACAAGTAGATCTTTTTATCTGAAGTTTGGAAAAACACTGACTTAAGATCTTATGTGTGAAGGTTCTGAGTTGTCTTCAGTTCATCACAATTACCATTATCACTTTTTTCTCCCCAGGCAAACACTGATAGAAGAATAATGCTAAGGTACTGCAGTGAGAACACAGTAATTATATTCCAGTTTCATGTGTTGTTGGTTTTTGTTTTGCTGTAATTCTGGTTTATACAGAGCAATTTAATAATTAAAAACTCATTTTCAGATCTTTCCATGACTTGAGTTTTTTAATGTCTTGCAAAAGGCTCACATCTCAGAAGAGTTTGGTCTACATACTGTTAAGAGTAAGCAGAAGTGCTTCTATCCTCACTGTTCCTGCCTATAGCCATTTTATGATGTGGCATCTGCATTCTTAAATTATGCTAGACGTGGAATCCCTTCCTACCACTAGAGGGCAATGAAGTACACTCAATGGCTATCTGACTATTGTCTCTCTTCCAGCAAACTGCTGTAATTGCATTCCAGGAATTGTTACCTTGGTAGATTATATAAGGGTGCTCGCTGTACTAAAAACAAACCACATGACAAGTACTGTGCTTTTTAGCAAGCCACTTTAGGAAGCCTGAAGGAGCATTGCTAGAAGATTCCAGCAGTTTACTCTATGGATTATGTGCAGTGTGCACACATGAGCAACTACCTGGCTGCTTAATTCAAATTTCTCTAAGCAAGTCTAAAGTGCTAGAAGGCAGGAATGGGGCAGAAGAGGACAGAAGAGCACCATGGATTTGTGCAGGGGGCATGTAAATGCTGTTGCCTTACAGAAACTTGTATCAGCCCTCCTCTATTTGTTGAGATGTTGCTTTTGCACTGCTTTCTCCATAATTAAGAGGGCTAGAAGCAACAATGTCTAAGCTTAGCTTTTTGTGATTACAGAAAGCCCCTTACTTTAGACATGGGATATGCAGGGTCCCCTCTGAGTGATAACCATTAAAAGCATTACCTTAACATTCATATGGCTGTGGGAGGGTGTGTGATAGTCCTTCAGAGTATGAAGCCTGGATAACTAGGAAGTGGATTGTATATGTTGCCTAAAGAGAGATACTAAAATGAGCACTCTGATGAAAATTGTCTTCATTAGGAAGGCTGTGGCCCAAGTGCATCTTCACACTTGCATACTTACAGTTGTATTTCCCATATTCCATCCATGGCTTATCAACTGTGGCCCTCACTCTAGAATTCCTGGCCACACTTAAACAAGTATGAAACTTCAAAGGGATGTGATACTAAACAACTTGGATATCTGAGAGAGCCCTTTCTCCCTTATCAACTTGGCCAGTCACTGGAGGTCAGGCAAGAACCAACATTGTGCTGTTTTCGGTGCCTTGTGAAAACATATTTATCTCAAGAAGCCGTTCCCTGATTGAAAAGAAGCCTTTTCCAGCCACAGTTTTTATTGGTACTGTTTTTAAAAAACAAAAATTTTAATATGGTTTTATTCTTATCTTTTTAACTTCTATTGTTCACTGCTCCAGAATGTGTATATAAATGGTGTAATAAAAAAAATACTACTGAAGCACAACAAAAGCAAGTTAATTTGAGTTATTCAGTAATCTCGTTGGCAAGGCTTGGAGCAGAAAGAGGAAAGTGATGAAAGGAGATAATCGTGGACAGCTAAAGAAGGGGACAGGTCATGGGAAGTACCAGAAAAGGCCACTTGAATTTTGATGCAGTGAAGTGTTCTCAAGTTTTTCACATTAGAAAGGCCTAGAAATTTAGATACGGAAATTCTAAATAAATTCTCATGTATGCTAAACACGGTTCATGTGTCCATGAGTTTGGCAATCCTGTTTGCAGCTCTTTGAAATATATCACTTGAGTTGTCAACATTTCCTAATACACTACACCTGATATTTGTGCAACCCTTACTTTGATCGGTGAACACCATACTCTTGTCAGCAAGAGAATGGCTTTAGAGAGAAAAGTAGCATGTCTGTAAACATTCTAAATTAAACTGAACAGCTGGATTTGGGAAGGGTTGTGTTGCATAATCCTTTTATATTTTGTAATGGTCATGCTGGCATAAACTGTTGGGAGTGGTTGTAGCTCGCCTGAACTAATCACATGCTTTCCTCATGTTAAAACAGTGCTGGGTGTTTAAATGCATTACACAAAGGAACTTGTTCCTTAGGGCCACAAAGCAGCTCTGTTTGGGGGTCTTCTAAGGGAACCGTGTCTGTGCGCGCGTGCTTTAATTATGCAGCCAAGAAGTAGAAATTCTTGTCCCATAGGGTAGATTCGCACTTGGGGTAGGGTGCAGTGGGCCCAGCTATAGAGCTCCTTCCTACTTTTAACTTTACCCAGATATGGAGAGGAACTATATTAGCCTTGCTCATGTGATTCATTGCTTTATGCATATGTTACTGGGGTGGTGTGAGAAGATGCCATAGGGAACTGGTTTCCACACCACTGCCAGAAAGCATGAATCATTTCATTGTTGTCAAAAGACCAGAAGGGGCACTAAAATGAGCCAAGATGACCAAGGTAGCCCACTGTCTCCTGAATTTCTACCTGGGCTTTTGTATTTCCAAGCTTTCTCTCATGCTAAAGGCTCGAAATCATGCTTAAAATGAAAAACAGGCTACCATAATATCATAGTGGCATTTTAGCCTGCAAACCAGCCACCGCCTGTGAGGTCAAATTCAGAACATGTGATTGCAACATAAACACCACTTTGCTTGGTGTATGGATTTCATAGAATAATAACTTGCTGATTGCTCTTAAGAATTCCTCCAGCTGACAGCTTTTCTTGTAATGACATATGGGACTGTCCTGTCAGTAGTGAAAATACTTCATTTTGTATTCTGCATGTCTAACTTCTATACCGAAACTGTATATCTTGGTAAAGGATATGTTTAGCTTTTAAAAATGTGTTGACTGTTTAATTGTCATATAAGGCTTTCCAAAGATCTTCTAAATCACAGATTATAATGTGAAGAATAAGGAGGATTTTAAACTTGGAAATTAAAAAATGCTGGCTTTTTAAAGGAGTTTCATCCTTCAGCTGTTTTACTAGATACATTAATAGAACATGCTATATTATTGCTCGACTGACTAGCTTTAAGGGCTAGTGATGATTATGATACCCTGATAAGAGAACATAAAGTAGGCCTTCTATGGCATGAATCATGTGACAAGTATACTGTACTATCTTAGCAAACTAGAGAGAACAGAATTAAGGGATTTTCACTCAACCAAAAAAGATGGGACCAGACACTGGTCTGGTCTGGTCCCATCTGGTTAAAAACATACAAGCCTAGCTGTGGCGATCACAACCACCCTGTTTTATCATCAAAGGGTAATTGCTTTCTGACTGCGGGTGATTTTAAAAACCAACTCCCACTGACACCACAATTTATGTGCCTTTTTGTACTAAGGTTTTGTTGCAATGCAACAAATCGGGTGGGAAAGAACTGAAGACTAGTTACCTAACTTTTATTACCTGCTCCAGTAAAGTTAAACAGTTGCTTTACTGAAGAAAGCATCCATTACATGGCCTTCAGCTGAAAATTCCTGGGCACTGTTCATGTGAACAGGCAATCCCAAGGCTTGTCCTTCCTGTTCCTGAAAACTAGATTAACCATCACTCTGCAAAAATGTGTGGCAATAGGAAACAGATTAGCAAGGAGTTATATGAGACTTAAATACCTAATTTTCCTGCTGATGGAATGGCCCTTAAAGGGCAACTTTTGTAGTGTGCAAGTATAAGAGCAGCCTAATTGTGTTTGTAAAGGATCCCTTCTATTTTTGTATCCTTTATCTCTCCCCTGAAATAGCTAGATTGTCGTACTTCATGGTAACTGCCAAGGGCCTTGAAAGGGCTCAATTTCCAGTCATTCCTTCCTTCCCTCTTGCCACTTAGACTTAAGCCTTATAATTCATAGGAGTGACTGGTTTGTGAAAATGCTTGTACAAAAGTCCCATGAAGTCCTGTCTCCTCCCCTAGTTTGGTAAGAATGCCAGTGCAGGGATTTCTGGGGAATGAATTAAAAACAAGGATGGGGTGTGAGCAGTTGTCTGCTTGGTAATGCTACCCAGATTGAGAGGGAGGAGGAAAAGGAATGGCTCAGTGGTGGTAAAAGTGACAGCTACTCATTGGAGCAAGCCAGGCCTACATTACAACCAAGCACAACTTCAAGCTCGTGCTCTTTCACACTTAGGTATTCACGTGGAGGGGTGATCTTTAAAAACATACAAGCCTAGCTGTGGCGATCACAACCACCCTGTTTTATCATCTCCATTCAGATGGAGGCCAAGATTGATAGCAACTACAATTCCTCTCTAGTAAAGGCTTTAAAAGTTGCTATCTAGTTTATCTTAGTGAGAGCATCACACTGCAAAAGGTGGTGCACTACTAAACACTGTACATTATTAAAATGCAATTACATCTATAATAGATTTCATAGATAGAGTTGGAAGGAGCCTACAAGGCTATCGAGTCCAACCCCCTGCTCAATGCAGGAAACTAGAAGAGCGGTCTCCCATCCAAATAATAACCAGGCCTGACCCTGCTTAGCTGTGTCTGTCAGTATGGTAGTGCCAAGACCATGAAGCATAGACACCTAAAACTTGGTATGCATACTAAGGGGACCATAACTTGGTATGTATACTAAGGGTACCATAGGGGTATGCTCCTCAGGGTTATTTGGTTGTGTTGTTAAAAAAAATAATAAAACACATTTTAATTACCGGTAATTTAAATGTGTCTGAAGGTTTAAACCCTGCAGTTCTGTCTTCAGTCACTAGGTGGCAGACTTCCCTAATCAGTGCATAGCTCTGTAGCTGATACAATATGAAGCCGGGGCAGAGTAGCCTGAGGGGCAGAGTTATATGGCTGCCCCTTCCTCTCTGTTTTGTGACAGCTCCCCCCCCCCCCTGGGAATACAGTGGACAGCCTCTCCCTCAGTGGGAGGACCATGGCAGGGCCTGTATCTAGGGGTGCCACTGAGTGTGGCTTTACTTCGGATAGGCACAATGTGTCCAACTCTGACAGATGGTAATTTTCCTTGAAGGCCTCAGTGTATCAAACTAAGGGCTATTTCAGCCTGTGTGAAGCTGAATCCATTCACGAGTAGCATATACAACAAAGAGTCTTGTGCAACCTTGAATACTTAGCAAATTTATAAAGGCATAAGCTTTTGTGGACTACAGTCTTATTTCATCTGATCTAAAGCTTTTGCTATCATTTCAGTTGAAGATGCCGCAGGACTTTGTTGTTTGCAGCAGTAGGCAAACACAACTATCCTTTTATAAATAGTATATACAGAGATTTCAAGTGAATCCTTTTTACTAACAGTGTCCGTGTGGCTATTGCCTGAAACCATACTGGAAATTTGGGCAATGTAGCATAAAATGATGCTACACAAAAATACCTTAGGTTGTTGCGAAGGTAAATTTAATTTATTATAGGAACGTATATCAGGTAAATTCTCAGGGTGGCTTACCGTCCAATTTCAAAGATACAATAAATATATATTAAAACACTATGGACTAAAAACAGTAGAACCTGAGATCGAGAAGGAGAATACTGTAAGAACCTCATGGAGATAGAACACTTGAGATTCCAACTAATCGAATGGTTTCTTGAACTGTCTATTGATTTCCCATTCCCTCAAAGCCAGGACTAAATTGAATGCAGGCACTTTGTGCACCATTAACTGTATAAACGCACATTGTATTTTGACCACTATGACAGATTCCAAATATAAGGAATGTGTGTGGGGGGGAGGGGTGTTTCTTCCTGGAGTTGCCCACTGTCAAAGGAACCCATGTATTTTCCTCACCCCCTGTTGGAAGGCGCCAGACTCACATGCTAGAATGTTGCACAGAGCTTTCTCATTTGGTTTATCGCTTACCATTACAGGCCAAGTGACAATGGCTGACTGCGTCCTGTCCCTAGATCCCTGAGTCATAGCTCAATGAGAGTCAGTGTGGTATAGTGGTTAGATGTTGGACTGGAACTTGGGAGATGTGGATTCTAGTCCCCACATGGCCATGAAGCTCATGTGGTGACTTTTATCTCTATGCAGTTACTATGAAAGTTTAGAATGTATGTTTCTTCTTTTAGTTAGCACTTGGCTGTATATAACCTGGGTGCTTTCTCAGTCTCATTCTGAAAGCCCTCTTTGTGAATACAGGATTGCTTCAGGACAGGAGTTATTAACTGTGACCTGGTTCGAACAACATGAAGCCATTGTGGATAATTAGCCGTCGTGGGTTGTCCAGACCGCTTCCTGTAGGGTGGCTTATTTTGGGGCAACCCATGCCTTGTTGCAGGGGTTGTTCAAATTGGGGAAGTGTTGAAAAGGTGAAGGACACTGAGAACTGTCAGTTCCATACTTCAAAGCCAGAAAATTACATTGCTAAGTAGGAAATCTTGTTCCCCTTCCCCTTTGGGTGCACCTTCTTTTGTCCCTTTCCCCCCTTTTCAATTGACAGCCAGGCAATTGATCCCTGGTAACTGTGTGCAAATTTGCCAATATGGAGTCTCACCATTACCTACTCCACTTAGCTGCTCCCTTTGACAGCTGAAACAGACAAGGCAATTGACCAGATAAGACTTCTAATCTCAGACAGCCCTGCCCCTGCGTACTTGTGAAAGACCAATAATAATAATAATAATAATAATAATAATAATAATAATAATAATAATAAATATTATTATATTAATAAATATATTAATATATTAATAATATATTAATAATATTAATATAATATAATATATTAATAATATTAATATTAATAATAATAATTATTATTATTATTATTAAACACAATTGTGCAATTTCCCCCCCCCCAAAAGAAGACTCCAACTGTGCATTTTTGAGGCTCTGAAAAATAAAAAACCAGGTGAATGAAAAGGGGTAGCAATCAGAGTGGAGAAGGTGAGACAAGATGGGTTTTGCCACGAAGGACACTGGCTGCAGGACCAAGAGAGAACAGGGTGGCTTAGCGTGACATGTGAACCCACCCTGTCTTAAGTAGCTGTGGCAAATGACTACAAAGGCTTCAGTGTGGCTACTGTCCTTGTTTTATTTCTTATTTTTTTAGAATTATATTCTCCTTAGGCTAATAATAAATTTCAAAGCAGCTTACAAAAAGTGAAACCATGATACAAAAATAATACATATAAATATTTTAAAACCAATCCTCAATCACGCTATAAAAATAGTCAAAAACCATACTCGGCACATACACAGAGCAATCCAGCACCTCCCTCATTCAAAGAGGAAAAGCCCTTGTAGCCTCCTTCAGTCTTCACTGAATGAAATTAAGTGAAAAATGTGTGCAAACAATTCATAGATTTCATAGATCATAGAGTTGGAAGGAGCCTATCGAGTCCAACCCCCTGCTCAATGCAGGAAACTAGAGGAGGGGTCTCCCATCCAAGTAATATAACCAGGCTTGACCTTGCTTAGCTTTCCACGCTCAGACAAGCTGAGCCAGCATAAGCCACAGGCCTGTTTATAGTTTAATTCTATGGAGCATGTGACACGACTTCTGATTAAGTAGCTTTAGTGTTATGAATGTGGTTGGGAGAACTCGGCACAGCTTCTGAGTAGCTTTGCTGTCATAATATTTACCCAAACTGTGGTGAAGACACGTCACTGGTTTCCTTTTTTCTTCTTCCTAAAGCTAGTGCTAGGTCAGCAGTGATCAGCAAACCTGGCTCCCTCTCACTGCAAACAGCGTCGCCATTAGAAGGTGCCATTTTCTTTGAAAGATTAGAAAATAATGCAGCTTTGAACATGAACTGAGCTGTGTTTATGTTTTACTAAGGCAGACCATTTGTTCAGGTTTCCAGTACAAAGGTTTTTCCTGAATGGGTAAGAGTATTTTTTCTTGTGAAGTACATGAGTCTCTAGTGCAATGATTTTATCTGTTGGGATTAATGCCATGCACCGACTGAACATCGAAGAGGAAATGTCTGTTCGGTTTGAGGGAACACTCCTGTGCCAAAAAAGATTTCCCTCTCATTTCCCTGGTAATGTTTGCTTCTGCTTACATCTGTTTATTCCAACGCCATCAGCAGCAGCCTAGAGTTGTGACCTAAGAGCAATCACTTGGAACTTAAATTCACTCAATCAAGTGGCCTTATTTCTGAATGAATAAGGGGTCGAAGAGTTATTGCAACTCAGCGACTACGCTGGAGAACAGTGTAAGGGCAGAGCTACATGTTATGTGTAGTTCTGTGATTTTTCAGGACCACCACCATACACACACCCCTGTAAAATTCTGGAGCCCCATAAAATATGGCCAGAAATATGTGGTAGAGCACAGATTTTGCAGAAAGATTTTGCTCCAGGTTCAATCCCAGGCATCTCCAGGTACGAGATGACAAGACTGAGCTAGACGGACTAGTGCTATCAGGCAGCTTCCTGCGTGTCCTGTCTTCCTTTGACCTTCCTTACACTTGCAGAACCTTCCTACTTCATCTTGCTGATAGACGGAAACACTACCGGTTGCAGGCAGGCGGTGGGGAGAAGGAAGAGAACAACTGGCAAGAGGCTGCTCTGATGTTTGCCCAAGAACTTCATGTTTTTGCCATAGAACAAAATATGCCCTTGCATAGGAAGATGTGTTGACAACAAACAGTCCACCAAAGCAAAGCAAAACAGAACAAAACCCTGCCCAGAATTTCAAGGAGACTGTTGCAAGCCTTGCAGTGGATGTATTATTGAAGGCACAAGGCAGTTTGGCCCAATGTGATCTGTGATGGGTGTCTCAGCTGTGTGCACACGTTCTTCACAAGGGGAGACATAGACAGTAACTGTGTTAAAATGACTGTGATATTACGGTACTTATCTGGGGTAGCGGCGGCTTTATGGGGTAAGAATAGGAAGCAGTCAAGAATACTTCTCTTGACCAGTAAGAAACTCTCACACAGATCCTGTCCGGCTTTCTTCTGCAGGGAGTGCCTTTGCTTTCAGGCATTTTCTCTGTAATAAGGGTTAGAAACATGATTATGATGATCAGACAAGTGTGCTGCTTCGGCTTTTGCATACATTATAGTCTCAGTAGTGTTGAATCTGAGCTGCCTAGGAGAGTTGCCATTCATATGGATAAGTGTGGCATATGTCCCACAGATAACATATCAGATATCATATCAGAATGCCTCACTCACCCACCCCATGGGCAGGGAACGGTCATGATTCTTGTTTATGCCTGCACAGCCTATTAGCCGGCAAGCTGCATGTAGCTCAACAACATATATGCCAACTTAATATCAGCGTTTTTGACCCAGGAATACCAGCTAGCATACTGTGTAGGCTGCAGGGGGTCCTACAGGCCTTTTTGGGGCAAAGTTACTTGTTACTTTGGGGGTTGTTACTTGTCCACAAAATGGTTGCCAGGGTGGGCGTAGCCCGTTGCAACACACCCATTTTTCAGAAGGCAATTTGGTGGGGCTAAAAGAAAAGTCGCTTGCCCAAGAACCTCAGTGCAAGACAGAAGTGGGGTCTGAGCTCTGAAATGCAAAAACAACTTTTTTGAACCAAGAGACACCCATCCACATCACACAGCCGCACCAATTTTTTTAAAAAAAACTGCACAGAAACACCATACACAAAAGAAACAAGCAAAACACACAAGACCCCAGGCAAATGTAGACAGACCCAACCAACCAACACCACACACACACACACACACACACACACACACACACACACACCACAAGCAAAACAACTTTCCTCGCTCCACAACATCCCCTCCTGGCCCCCAAGGATTTTTCCTGCCACCCCCAGCTCACTTTTTTTTTCTCTTTTGAGGGCAGCAGCTGGGCACATGTCAAAATAAAGTGCTGGGCTGCAGCCACTCACCTTTTTCATTTCCTGAGAATGCCTCTGGGGTCTATGTGGGGCCCAGAGGCATTCTTGTAAATAAAGATCCACTGGAGGTTGGTGCTTCACTTTGTAGCATGACAGCCTCCCAGTTAAAGACTTTTATCATTTAAAAAATATATATTTAAAACTAAAGGGGGGGGAATCAGGTGGGCCAGCGAGCCTGCCAGGCACCAAGGGAAATGTCTGTAGACATTGATGCCAATGAGCACCACACTGGGGACCCCAATTCTGGAGCAATACCATCATTTTGTTCCCTCAACCTTTGTGTGTTATTTCTCCACAACATCTGCACCTCCCTTCCTTCCAAAATCTTTCAAATGTGTGCAAGCAAAAACACAGCTTGTTGGACTAAATGCAGGAATACTAAGAATCTCCTCTGAGATCAAATTTTGGTCTTTTTTCCATTTTGTAAATAAACAAGGTTTTTGATTCTAGGGCTTTCAGGATGACAAATGTGACTGTTTTAGACCTAGCAATTTCTGCGGAGCCTTATCGTACCCAAACGATCTTGATCTTGTAGTTTTGAATTTGATGTCAGGTGCAGCATTCTATTGCGTTTAGCAATAGCACTGACCTGTTCCATCTGCAAGCTGCCTGGGAGGTCAGGATGTTGTTTTTGGAATCTTGATCACAAGTCAGATACTCTTTCCAGAGATTTTTTTTAAAAAAAGATTATTTGCTTGATTTCAGGAGCCTTCAAGAATTTATTCTTTATCTTAAAGTATCCTTGCTGCCAGCCTGCCAGAGAGAGTTTGGGACCCTTCCCAAACCTGGCACCCACCAGATACATTGACTACAACTTGCTCCCATCATCTCCAATCAGTATGAATGATGGGAGTTGCAGTTCATCACATCTGGGAAAGGCTGAGTTATGGTATCGGTTAGTTATGCAAACCCTTATGCCTTGCATAGGAGTGTGCTGAATTGTTTGTCACCGCTGCACCGATTTGCACACATTGCAGCAGCGGCTTTATGGGGTAAGAATAGGAAGCAGTCAAGAATACTTCTCTTGACCAGTAAGAAACTCCTGTCCGGCTTTCTGCTCTTAGTGGCCGGAGTCTGCTCTTAGTGAATGGTGGAATTTTGTCCTTTCTTTGTTCTGTGCTCTCAACTAGCTCTTCCAGGGATTCCCAGTTGCCTCCCCAAGAATGATGCTCTATGGTGCCAAGTGTCATCAAAAGACAAAGGAAGGCGGCCCTGATTGTATCATTTGAATCCGCTAGCAGGGAACACATAGTACAAATGAGAAGGTCCAAAGGATGGGAGACCTCATGGAAGCCAAAGGTTTATGATCAAGCAAGAGGTGTGGTTTTATAGGTGCCTGCTGCATTTACCATAAATGAGGGGGTACAGTATCTGCCCGGCTGCTATGTTTACTTCGAGTAGTTGGGTGGCAGGGGACTTGCCTATTCCAGAATTATATCTTGATTGGGTCACAAGGTGGCAAGGAAGAAGACTCCTTGTGACATCTCTAATGCTTCAGGATAAAAACTGAATTGGTTATGCTGGGGAATGTTGTGGTGTATGATATCATAGGCATTGTTATCTGCAAAGCTGATCTGTAACAGTTAAGGACTCAGCAGAACATCTGTTTAGCTGCAGTGTTCTCCTCCTGAGCATTGTACACCCAGAATGAAGATTTTCCTGGCACAGCCAGTTCTGAATGCTTGGAAACCCTGCACATCTCCCTAGGAATTATTTGTTCCTCAGTTTGGGAATAATTATCTTCACAAAATGTGGCTTTGGATTCACACATCTCATTTCTAATGGGAAGAATGGTGAAGTATTAAGTGGCTACGTATGCCCCAGAAAGAGCTGGCTTTCCCTTGTGGCTGCGTTCCCTAAATTCAGGCATTGCTGCTTTGCAGGGTTGGCTGCAATTTCCCCTCAGACAACTCTATCACTTTCAATCAACCTGAGCCACTAATCTGAGCTGCAATGAAAAAATGCCACTAGGCCGGAGTACAGACGTTCAGTGGCAACTGATGTTTAGGAGCAGGCTGGCACAAAGTTGTGCATTTAGGAGCACAAATGAGATGGGGTCAACATGTACTATAACGTTATGTGTAGTTGGAGAGACTGTTTCTGCATCTATTTCTCTCCCTGCCCCTACATATTCACTTCATTAATCATCCTGGCCAGAGGTAACATCTTCAGAGCTCATCTTCAGTGTGGCGGCTCCACTTCCATGGAACTCCTTGACTCTGGAGGTCAGGCAGGCTCCGACACTGTGTTGTTTTTGGCGTCTACTGAAGACATCTTTGTTCTGGGTAGCCTTCCTTGCTCCCCAGCCATGGTTTTAATGTCACCCTGTTTTTTAATACATTGTTTTTATTCTTTTATCTGTTTATTTTTCACCACTCCGGAATCTGCCTAGATATGGAGTGGTATACAAATAGTGTAAATAAAAATAAAATAAAATAATGTGTTTTGGGATATCTTCCTTTAGGGTACATAGACTAAATACAGCAGGGGCTTTCCTGCTTTGTTACTGGAAAGGAATGAAGGAGAAAAAAAATTCAGACAAATTCTCATGGGTTGTTTCAGGTTTCTTGTGCTTACCTTACTTAGGAAGTGGCTGATGAGTGTGAATCATAGAATCATAGAAAAGTAGAGTTGGAAGGGGCCTGTAAGGCCATCAAGTCCAACCCCCTGCTCAGTGCAGGAATCCAAGTCAAAGCATCCCTGACAGATGGCTGTCCAGTTGCACCTTGAATGCCTCCAGAGTGGGAAAGCTCACCACCTCCCTAGGTAATTGGTTCCATTGTCTTATTGCTCTAACAGTCAGGAATTTTTTCCTGATGTTCAGGTGGAATCTGGCTTCTTGTAACTTGAGCCCATTATTCCGTGTCCTGCAAACTGGGATGATCGAGAAGAGATCCTGGCCCTCCTCTGTGTGACAACCCTTCAAGTACTGGAAGAGTGCTATCATATCTCCCCTCAGTCTCCTCTTCTGAAGGCTAAACATGCCCAGTTCTTTCAGTCTCTCCTCATAGGGCCTTGTTTCCAGTCCTTTAATCATATTTGTTGCCCTCCTCTGAACCCTCTCCAGTTGCGTGACTGTCTGTCTTTCATTGCACAATCATCTCTCCGGCAGCCTGTAGCATCCTCGGCTTCCTCCACTTCAACTAAATCCCAGGCAAAGGCATCATGAGGTAATTCCTCTCATAGGGCTTTTTTCAGATCAGGAAGCGCAGACAGCCTGGGAGGCTGCAGTGCAATGGGGCAATGTACAATAGAAAGAAAATACACACAGGACACCCTTGACTGCCTCACAGTGATTACGTAAGCTCAAAAACACAAAAATAAATTATAAATCACCCTGAAAATGAGGCAGAACAGTGCAAGCCACTTTCATGGTGGGAAGAAAACTTTCAGGAAACTGAAGGACAGATTTTGGCACAGCACTAGCTCCATTCCTTCCCTGGAGCTGGACACAACACTGGCCCCCTCACACCTGCATTGTGGCAGATTTATAGATTTCATAGATCATCGAGTTGGAAGGAGCCTACAAGGCTATCGAGTCCAACCCCCTGCTCAATGCAGGAAACTAGAGGAGGGGTCTCCCATCCAAGTAATAACCAGGCTTGACCCTGCTTAGCTTTCCACGCTCAGACAAGCTGAGCCAGCTGCAGAATGGGGGGCCAGCCTGCCAATGCAGCCAATGATGCTGTTGCCACTTGCAGTAGCCGCACAAAAAAAATAAAAGCCCTTAAGAAAAAAGAAAGAAGCTGTGCTAGTACAACCCCTGCCGATGGTGAGCCCTGCCTGTGAGGAACTCTTGGGAGAATTTCTCTGCCCACAAATAGGTTGAAGAATTTCAAGAGGCCATTTGCACACAGCTCTAGTTTAGTCACACAAAATAACGCTCAGTATCCAATACTGCTGCTGAGCCTCCACTCTTTCTCTTGCACCCACAGGACCCACCGCGAGTGCAACAGGAAGCCACAGCGCTTCCCAAAATAACCCTGGAAATGAGTGGAAATGCTCGTTTCCGAAAGAGCACTGTTTGGCAGAGCTCCCTTCAGTGAGCTCCGCTGACCTCCCCCATTCCAGAAAGCGGCGTTTTGGCTCATTTCCACTTGTTTTCACAACTGCTAACTTCCTGTTGCACTAGTGGCTGGGTCCGCTGGCACATGGGCAGCGTTGGATGCTGCTCAATATTTCTAACCAAATTACCACACACATACTCAGCCAGAAGAAATACATTCAAATACACTTATTTATTTATTTATTTATTATATTTATAGCCCGCCTTTTTTCCTGCAAGGAACCCAAGGTGGCTTACATAATCCTCCTCCTCCTCTCCATTTTATCCTCACAACAACCCTGTGAGGTAGGTTAGGCTGAGAGTCAGTGACTGGCTCAAAGTCACCCAGTGAGTTTCATGGCCGAGCGGGGACTAGAACCCGGATCTCCCAAGTCCCAGTCCAACACTCACTCTTACCACTACGCCACACTGGCTCTCACTTATAGTTTCCCATGTAATCTATGCACCCGCTCATACATGACTACACACTCTCTCAGATCACAATGGATGATACACCCACGTCTGAGGGGAGGCTTGGTGTTTGCCCTTAAGATGGTGGTCAGGACCTCAGGCTCTGGCACAGGTGTGCAACTTGGATTGCAGGGTTTGCTCCCTGCCTTCCTTTACAGATCAGT
The DNA here is from genome assembly GCA_021292165.1 of Shinisaurus crocodilurus. Lineage (NCBI taxonomy): Eukaryota > Metazoa > Chordata > Lepidosauria > Squamata > Shinisauridae > Shinisaurus > Shinisaurus crocodilurus. The sequence goes on from JAHFWL010000882.1 coordinate 27,184, forward strand.
CTTGAATGCCTCACTGGCACCAACCTTTATGGCCATGAATTGTGGAAGAGGGATGAGCAAAGTAGCTGGCTCTTTGGGTTGGTGCTTACTGATTGGTTATTGACCCTTTTAAACTAGGATGGAGGGAGGGAGGGAGGGAGGGGAGGCTGGTGACTCCTGTTTCAGTGGGGCCCTTTTTTCCGATTGCACCTTTTATTTGGCGCTTCATAGGAACTACCTGTGGTGCTCCATGGTGGTGAACCAATTTGAGGGATGGAGTTCAGCCCCATGGACAGCTCCTATGAAGCTCCAAATAAAGCCTTCAAAACCTGCGATGGAAAAGGAGCCCCATCAAAATAGGAGTCACCAGGCTCCAATGGATGGATGGAACACACACAGAGACACCGATTCTAGCCTGATATTGTCTGTTCTGATTGGCAATGAGTCTCATAAGTTTTTTTTTTAACAAGATGACCACACACACATCCCTAACCAGAATAAATACAGTCTAATCACATACTTTCTCATGTAATCCATACATACGCCGAGTGCCATTGTTTTCCCAACTCTTTCAGCAGGCGATGGGGTGATAATAAAGGGCAGGCTGTATAGGGAGACAGAGCTGAGCTGGACTGCTACATTGATGTGAGTGAGAAACAGTCCTCCAAGATAGTAGACCAATTTTGCATCAGTCACACTGGTTACCCATTTGTTCCTGACTCAATTTAAAGTACAAGTGCTAACCTATAAAGTCCTGAACAGTTGGGGACCAGGTTATTTGAAGCACCACCTACACCACTCTTTCCCAGCCTGGTGCCCTTCAGGTGTGCTTGACTACAACTCCCATCACCCCCCAGCCAGCATGACTATGCTGGCTAGAGATGAGGGAAGTTAAGTCTGACATATCTGGAGGGTTGGGGAAGGCTGGCTTACACCAATTTGAACCTACCCAGACCTGAAGATCAGTCTTGGAGGCTTTGTTCTCAGGTGCACCACTAAGACTGATCAGGTTGGCAGGTATCAAGGGCAGGACCTTTTCAGAGGTAGCCCCACACTTTTGGAATTTCCTTTCCTGATATGTCACTAAAAAAAATGTGGGGCAGGGACTGTTTGACATATCCTTACAAATCAATAGAGCAACCATATCAGCTGCCTTGTGAGATCTTGCCCTAAAAGGTGGGATAGAAATATATTCAATGAATAGTGTGTCCCTGTTGCTGGGGACAACCCTCTGCTGTTCCAGGGAATACTGCCTCTGAACATGGAGGTTCTATTTAACCATGATGACTGATAACAGGAGTTTCTATTGGCAGTTCTGAAATGGAGCTGTAGGAAGAGCTTTGGGTGGGTGCGTGCGTGGAGCTGAGGTTAGGTGTGGTGGTAGCAGCTTGGGGTGAGAGGACTTGTGGCACCCCTACTTTTTGAAATCACCAGCTCTACTGGTGTGGAGGAGTCTCATCTAGGTTTTTCCATCTGAGGTACTAAATTTTTCTGGGATAGCCCTGCTTTGGGAATGTAATGCAGAACCAGTTACCTATTCAGTGATCAATCTGGCCTTGGTTGGGTGAATTTAGGTTTGTGCCAGGGCCAATGCTACCATTAGGCCAACTAGGCAGCTGCCTAGGGTGCAGGGCTAAAGGGGGCACCAGAAACGCCTTGGAAAAAAATACAGCGCTCTCAAGTGGGAAGGGGGGTGCTAAATATCTGATCTTTCCTAGGGCACCAAACTGCCTTGCACCGGTCCTGGTTTGTGCTCAGTCAACAGGCGAGGTTGATTCTCTGGAACAGTGAGCCTGGGCTGAGTGAGCCACTGCAGTTCCATCATCCCTCTGTCTTGTCTCGGAACTTCTTCCAGCCCAAGGGCTGAATTGCCTTTCAGAGAAGCTCTCAATGGCTGCATTCAAGTGGTGGGCAGGGCTGAAGGCAGAAAGGGTGAGGCCAAAATACCAAAGATGCCAGCATATTGTAGCTCAGTGATGGCAAACCTTTTTGAGCCCGAGTGCCCAAACTGCAACACAAAACCAACTTATTTATTTCAGAGTGTCAACACTGCAATTAAACCTGAATACCGAGGTTTTAGTTTCAGAAAAACAACTCATACAGTTGTCCGAACTAATTAACATCTTTTGTCTTCAAAGAAAAACACAATAAGAGCTTTCAATGATACAGTTTTTTGTTGGGAAAAAAATCAACTCAAAAAATTATTATAGTGCTACATTGTACACATAGCCTGAAGGGAATTTATACAAACTTTTTAAATAATTAGGCACATGTATTTTTGGATAAGGGATTCTCAACTTGTAATATGATTATATGCCAGACTGAAATTGTATGGGGCAAGCTTTACCCCGGGTCCTTTCCCTGCTTCTTCAGGTAAACCCTGGTAAAAGTTTGCATTGGGCATGCTTTTGCACAATTAATGTGATTTTTGCTATTGCATGCATGCTGATAATTTGTCAAACCTTGGCTCATACTCCGTTAGTTTGAGAGCAACACATGCAGCACTCAGGTCAACTGTTAGGGCTTTACATCCAAGCCATGCTCTGTGCATCATTCTTCAAAATCTTTTAAATGTGATAACAATGTAGAAAAGAATTCTGTAACAGGAATTCTAGAATAAAATCATTCTGTTCCACACTGTGAGAAAGAACAAAATCATTAGTGTTTTGCAGAAGGGGACAGTCTTTTCGTGATCTGGTGACCAATGGCTCGAGTGCCCACAGAGAGGGCCTTGCGTGCCAGCTGTGGCACCCGTGCCATAGGTTCGCCATCACTGTTGTAGCTTGAAGCTCTGACTGCCAGTAACCAAGCCTTAGGAGAGGCATTGCAATGATTTAGAGGGGGGGGGGGATGCACAAAAGCCGGGAAACCACCAAAGGATCAGGGGTGGGTGGGAGAAGGGGACAGGGCCACCTGGGAAATTCCAAGCAGGCCAGATTCAGCCCCTGAGCCTGAGGTTCTGCACCCTTGATCTATCTGACGGATTCTATCAGAATGTTGTACATAGAACCCTATCTGCAACTACTCTTAACCAGCCCATAGGAGAATGTATTCCTGAGCCCAGCCTTTTGTAAATTGGGTTTCAGTGATGTTAGTGAGAGCGGGGGAGACAGGGGCTGCTGCTTCTGCCCCCACCTCCTCCGCTTCTTTGCAGTAGCAAGAGCTGTGCAAAGGAGCAGCTGTCCTGACCAGATGCCTTAGGGCTGCACTACACGTTAAAAATGTGTGTCCATTTCAATGTACTCCCAGGGTGTTTGTTTGCACAATGAAACCTGGAACAAAGCCACTAGGCAACGCCCTCTTAAATCATTGCCCCCCCAAAAGGATGCTCAAAGGAATAAACAGAACCAAGTCAGATTAGTCCAAAGCTGGAATTCTTCAGGAAATGATTGTCAAAGGAATGGGTCTTGCAAGGGAATTTCAAGGAGGAAAGAGTCTGAAATGAATTCATTCTGCCACCATGAAGTGCCTTTTGTTTGTTACCTTTTGGCAGATATATGTATGTATCTCGTTTGTGCTTCAGGTATCTTCACAAATTGAGAACATGGACTGATCCACTATCTGAACGTATGTTCAAGTCCAAATCCTACAGCTCCCACCACCCCGTGTCTTATTATGGTTAGGGGGGGGGGAATTCTCAGAGAGGGCACCTATGAATGCGAGATATCATCAAATGATATGCATTGATGGATTTTTACTGAGGGAATGAAATAAAACCCCTGAAGTTTTCCTTGTAGTAGAAACATGGATTAATCAAGTGAGGGCCTATTCAATTCTATGTAATCAATCAACAGGTCCCTTCTCATGCTCCCTTTGTGGTGTAGGAAGCAGGGATGTTGAAGTTCTTGGTCTCGAGTCACGAGTCTTTGGACTCGAGTCCAAGTCCTTGGTCCAAAATGGTGACTCACGAGTCCCAAGTCCCAAGTCACTCCCAAAGCTGACTCCACGAGTCCCTATTAAAATCAATGGGGGGTTTTCCCAACAAAATAAGGCTACTTCAGATGTGTGGCTTAAATAACTTCTAGGCACAAGTGTGCCTTTTTATCTCAAAACTCTGCCACTGATTTTGACAAGAACAGACCAGGCAGACAAACCCAAAATAACCAGGCAGGCAGAGGAGGCAGGGAACCCCAAAGCAGGCAGGCAGAGGCCTTTGTCTTGGACAATTCAAACTGTGGAACTGGTCAAGAAGAGACCAGGCAGGCAGAGGAGGCAGGGAACCCCAAACAGGCAGGCAGAGGCAGCCAAACCCAAAATGTCTGAAAGGTTGCATTTTAGGAAAATGATTTTAAAAAATAAACTTGGATTGTTACTGCAACTAGGTCTAGACAGCACCTGCAGGTGGCATCAATCAGGGATGTTGACGAGTCCTTGGTCTCGAATCCCGAGTCGAGTCTCGAGTCCCATTAAAAATATTGGGACTCGAGTGCGACTCGAGTCAGAGGGGGGACTCAGTCCGACTCACGAGTCGAGTCCTCGAGTCCGAGTCCCCATCCCTGGGAAGTATTGCAGTGTAGCTCCTTCACGCACTGCTTGGGTAATGTGAGTGAGCCCGGGCCATGTGGGAGGAGCCCATCCCAGGACCAGTGCAGGGCAGTTGGCGCCCTAGGCGAAATGAAATTTAGCGGGGGGGCCTCTCGTGCCAGTGGGGGAGGGCTCCGGAGCAAAGCAGCCCTGCTCTGCAAACCCCCCCCGTGCCGCCACCACCACCAACCTACCTTCCCCCCGCCCTGGCTGCCGCCGCCTCCGAGGAGGAGGAAGTGACGCGACGGGACCCCGGCGCTCTGTTTTTTGCCTGGGAAACCAGGGCAACAGGGCTGTTTAAGCCCTGTTGCCCTGGTTCCTCCCGCCAAAACAACGCGGGCGGGGCTCCAGAAGCGACGCAACGCGGAGAAGGTAGGTGGCGGGGGGGTCGGGGGTGGCAGCGGCAGCAACGGGCAGGGGGAGGCGCGGAGGCGGGCGGGGGGGAGGCGCAGCGGCAGCAGCGGGCGGGGGGAGGTGCGACGGCGGCGGGAGGGCAGGGGGGAGGTGTGGCGGCGGTGGGTGGGTGGGCAGGGAGGCGCAGCAGCAGCGGGGGCGGGCGGGCGGGGAGGCGGAGGCCTGGCGGGGGCGGCACGGCGGCAGCGAAGAGGAGCGCAGCGTTTCTGCGCCCTCTTCAGCCGCGCGCCCTAGGCAACCGCCTAGTTTGCCTAGCGGTAGCGCCGGCCCTGGCCCAACCTACAGCTCCTCCCCAACACTTGCTATAAGTAAGCTTCCTGTATTCCTAATGTACTACACTTTGTAGTAATAGCAAAGTGCTGTGCATTTTAACTTCCCACTAGGGGAGTAAACTGACCAAAAGATGAGGTTTGGATCCCGATTCAGTGATTCAGAAAACAGCCCACTTCAGCCCAGACCAGTTTGGAGGCTGCCCACTTAGACTTAGACTTAGGTCCGAGTCTGAATCTCAGTTCGGAAATCCAAACTTTCAATTTTTCAATGTTCATTCCTCTGTTGGTGCACTGTTCCCCAACCTGGTGCCATCTAGATATTTTAGACTACATCTCCCAGCATCTCCCAGCGTGGCGTCGAGAGCACATAGTGCAGGCCACATGCTGAAGCTGAGCAGGTATGAGCCGGGTCAGTGCTTGGATGGGTGACTGCCTGGGCTGCCCACATCTGTTCTCCTGCATTGAGCAGGGGGTTGGACTCGATGGCCTTCTGGCCCCTTCCAACTCTACGGATTCTATGGACAAACTTGACCTGGAAAGAGGTGAGCTGGTGTAAACACAGCTTTAGCCTGTTAACAAATTTCTCCTATGCTGTCTCCGATTTGTTGTGGATAACACAGACTTGTCTGGGACATGTGGAAGTCTATACAGTGGTTTTTGTTATTTTCTTCTTTATGTTGTGATCTGATAAGAATTACATGGAAAAGCAGTGTAACAATGTTTTATTTAAATAGGCAGCACAAAGAAAAAAACTGTTGAGAGAGACAAAGTGCATTTGAGTCACTTGTTTGAGGATGGGTGAAGAGAAAAAAACACATTCATGGAAATCTTCTGAATGAACATACTGGCTCATTTTGTTTTGTTTTTAATGGTCGTACTTAAATGGACAGCCATTTCTTAAATATTTAAAGAGCTGTTCAGAATAAACTGAACACAGCTGAGTGGTGACCTAAATTCTGCTTGCTCTAAATTTCATTAGAAAGTGGATTTGTTTGCCTGCCAAGAATCTGACCAAGGCCGCTTGCTGCTTTTAATAATGCCTTTATCAGCAAAATTCAAAATGTGTGCAGTTAACAGAGCTTCTTCTGGTTTGATTCCACCCCCCTGCATTTTTCTTTTTATAAAAGCACAACTGTGCTTACCAATGCAGAATAAAGGCTAGAGGCAGAAGTACTGCACAGGCCACTTATACTGGATAAATGGGAGTGGATTTACTTTGTGTTAGTATCAGCACTAGCTCTAATCATTCCCATCTATGGCAAATTATTTCCACATTTCTCTCCCCTCCCCTCAATATGTCTGCAATAAGAACATGTGGCACAAATGGAATGTACCACTGGATACAGCAACAGGCAAGACCTGATTCAAGAACACTGGCTGTGTGTCGACTTTCCAGTAATTCCTAACATTCCTGTTTTCTCTCTGACTCTGCAGCACACTGAGCTAATATTTGTGCTAAGATCGTCCTCCACAACTCTGGGATCTGTTTCGTGAATTGAAAATTCTAATTCTAGACCTCAACCTTGAGCATATGTGTAGATGCAATTCATTTATTTCCAACATACCTCATTTTGCATGCCACAGTCATCCTTACTTATATCCTACCGAGTGTTCCTGAGCTACCAAATACTTGCACTTTCTACACAAGTAAGGTTTTATCAGAGGATGATCTCCAAACTGTCCTAAATGCTTTTGCAGAAGCATACGGAAAAACTTGGTCTCTCATGTAATACAAAATACCCGAAGTGCTTTATTATCAGCAAGTGCTTCATCAGCAAGTGCAAGTTAACCCTTTGGTGATGCCATCTATCCAGCTTGGCGGGGCAATACTGGAAAATGTCAATCATTTTCTCTATCTTGGCAGCTATCTTTCTGTTACAGCTAACATTGACACTGAAATCCAGCATCGTTTGAGCTCTGCACGTGCCGCATTTTCTCGAATGAAGCGTAGAGTGTTCAAGGATCGGGATATCTGTAGGGAGACCAAAACGCTGGTTTATAAAGCCATTGTATTACCAACTTTATTGTATGCCTGCGAAACATGGACTATCTATAAACGTCATTTCCATCTCCTTGTAAGATTTCATCAATGTTGCCTCCAGAAAATCCTGCGAATTACTTGGGAAGATAGGTGAACAAATGTCAGTGTACTGGAAGAAGCAAAGACTACTAGTGTTGAAAAAATGATCCTTCAACGCCAACTTCAGTGGACCGGTCATGTTGTTCGAATGCCTGACTGCCGTCTCCCAAAGCAGTTACTTTATTCCCAACTCAAGGATGGAAAGCGGAATATCGGTGGTGGTCAGTATAAGAGGTTTAAAGATGTTCTTAAGGCTAATTTAAAGAAATGCAATATAAACATCAAGAACTGGGAAGCTCTGGCCCATGAACAATCTAACTGGCAGCTGGCCTTTCACAAAGGTTCCATGGACTTTGAAGAAGCCCGAGTGCAAGGAGAAAGGGAGAAACGTGCTAAGCGAAAAGCACGTCAAATGAATCCTTTACAGGACCATCTTCCATCTGGTAACCTGTGCCCTCACTGTGGGAAGCTGTGTGGATCTAGAATTGGCCTCCACAGTCACTTACGGACCCATCGCTAGAGTCTACACAATTTTTTTAGAATTTCCTCTTTTTATATTTTTTTGTAATTTTATCCTGGAAGACAATCTTACTTGGTCACGAGTGATCACCTACTACTAATATTGCTTGCTTAAATCAACGAGGTAATGTAACCACTAGTTAGAGTGGGAAGAAAGGGTTAATTGAACAGTTCCCCAGGGTGCATGTTTTCTAACCCCTCCTCCCTACTTCCAGCCTCTCTGTGGCCAGTGCTCTCTCTCCCTCTCCAAACTGATGGACGCACGTGAGCTGCCTTCCAGCCAGTGATTCCAATTCACAGGGTTGTTGTGAGGATAAAATAGACAGGAGGACCATGTAAGCTGCCTTGGGTTCCTTGCAAGAGGAAAAAAGTTGGGATATAAATGTAATAATAAAGAAAAGTCCATTACAAGAGGCTATTCAGGATGCAATTTATCCAAAAAATAAAAATCCCACCGCTGTGATCTACAGGAAGCAATAAAATGGGCTGGCCCCATTTTAACATGACCGTTTCAATTCTAGGCACAGGACCCTTTTCGGAACATCAGAAGCTGCCTTATACAGTTAGTATGGTCCACTACGCTAACTGGCAGAAGCTCTCAAGGATTTTGGACAGAAGTGACGGCAGGGATTGAACCTGGGACCTTCTGCATGCCAAGCATTTGCTCTGCTACTGAGCTACAGTATCACCCACCCCTCCTTTAAGGACTCAATAGTGCTTTGCCTGCCCTACCTACAAAATTGTGTTTTTGTTTGGTTTTAACAAAAAGAACAGCACCACAGATCAGGTCAGGGGTGGGAATGGGGGGGGGGGCAACGCAGCACACCCTGGAATACAACAGTTTGGAAACAGTCATGTGGTTCCTTTGTGAAAAGTGAGTGAATGAAGAATGGCAATTCCAGATAAAACAGCTAGCATGGAAGCGCCCACCATCTGCTTCTCTGACCACCACCAACAAAACCCTCTCTCTTCCTTGACTGTCGTATGTCACCAGATGACAGGAAGTGGGGTGGATGTGCTGCGTTCTAAATCTAGTTTTGGCATTTTTTTTAGAAGTTATCTATGGGAGGAACTAATCCTTCCCTGTCTTCCATTCTACTATCGGTGATTACCAGTACAACCTAAGGCATGCTTACTCAGAAGAAAGCCCTATTTAATTCAATGGAGCTTACTCCCAAGTAATTCTGTACAGAATTGCAGCCTAGGTGGCCTATGGATTGATTTCTCTCTGCCTTTTACTGGTTGATAAATGAAAATGTGTAAAGAAACCGGATATACGTTCAGAGGGGCTTGGAGTTGGGCAGAGGTTGGGTGGATGTTGGGGGGGGAGGGGGAGCACTCTATAGCAAAATTTGGATTGAGTCCTTGTAAGTGTAGATGGGGCCCAAGATTCTGTGCTGCCTGCTAAACATACACACTTTCTCCAGAGGTACATAAACTTATAGTAGCTTATAATAAATCATCCATGGCTGTGGGGGATAATATTTGACTTTTTGTGAGTCACCTCCTTGTGATGACTCCAGTAGAATACCGTGACCTTGCAAGCAACTCATGCAAGGTTTTCCAAGCCTGAGGCTTTTCAGAAACTGGGAGGAGAGTCCATGTTTGGGGGTGGGGGTAGAGGCCCTCTACTTCATGTGTGAACAGAAAGAGAAAGAGGAACACCTGAATTAAATCCTAACTAATTTAATAAGTCCAAAACAGAACTGGATGTGGTCATGAAGGAAAAACAGCAGTAAAATTTCCCTTTGAAAATCCCAGTTTAACTACTGTTAAGAAATCATTATCAGGGTTTTATTCAGCCTTAAGGGGCAGGGAACAACCCCAATCCCTGCCTAGATTTATACAAAGAAAAACCTGAATGCTGGGGACATCATCAATTACCGGTATGTAAATGAAACTATGTCTATATCTTTGCATTGCTCATTCTGCTTCTGCTAATTGTGGGGAGAGCACTGAAGTTCTTCCCCCTGAGCACTGGAAAGCACACTCGGCAACACATACCGGTACATATATGCCCAGTTTCTGAGATCTGAACGGGCATTGCGCCCGCACTTGCCAAACAATCTGCAAATGTGTAAGTGCTAGAGATGTTACTTTAAAAAGAAAGAGCCTAGATTCTCAGGAAAGTGAATACCACACCCCAATACCACATTCTATATGTTTTCTGTGGTTGTGTAGAATACATGCATTGCTGATTATTAACACATTTCAAGCAGGCTTATAGCAAACAGAAGAGCAGCCATGGTGGCAGGTGGAGGGATAGGAAATATTTTATTTTCATTTATAACCAACATTTCATATTTTACCTTTCTAGGCACATGCCAACTCAAGGTGGCTTACAAGAAGTTGAAAATAAAAAAACAAGTATAAAAACCAATTTAAAATACAACCAAAATAAACCAATGCAGAAGCAGCAGAGGATATTAAAATGGTTACAATAATAATAACCGTTTCAAAATTTGCTTAAAGGCAGGCAAAAGGTGGGCAGACATCTCTCTCTGCTGAGATTGTCCCACGGTTTGGCTGCCACAACAGAAAAGCACAACAGGCTCTTTGCCTCTTTCCTGTATCCCCACCAACTGAACATACGTCAGTGGTGCATGTGTGAAAAGAAGAAGGGCATCAGAGGTTGAGTGAAGGTCTTTGAGCAGCAGGTTCATATTGAAGGAAGGGATCGAAGGGAAAACTTCTTGTGTGCAGAAAATGGATTCACCCCTTCTCTAGATTTCCAAATGGCATGTTGATTATCTAGCCTTAAAGATATTCACAGGACAGTAACAATCTCTCGTATAACACAAAATGGGCCGTCACATTTTTCTGAATCAACTTCAAGATATGGTGGGAGTGGAGGTCTCCTATTTTTTACTAAGGGTGCAATCCTATGCATGTTTAGATGGAAAAAAGTGCTACAACTCCCAGCATTCCACACCCAGCCATGCTGGCTGGGGGATGCTGGGAGTTCTAGGACTTTTTAAATGTTTAAACCTGCATAGGATTACACTTTAAATAGCATTCACAGCCCTCTCTATGTTGTCTTGAGGAAAACTGCTGGGTTCAATCTAAATCAAGCTGCTGGTAGAGATTACCCGGAGTTTTGGGATGAGTCATCAGTGTGCTGATGACAGCCAACTATGTTTCTGTCATCAAATCAATGGTCTATCTGGAGGGTATAATGGACTAGACAATTGTCAATAAACTGAAACTGAGGGTAAACAAACTGGATGTTAAGATGCTAGGATGGTTGATTAATATTGGCTTCTAGAAATTAATCAACGATGCTTTGGTTGATTAATTTACTGAACAAACACAGATTAAAGCTTGCAGCCCTCAAATAAAATAAAAATCTGGACTTCACCTTGGCTTGTGAAAATGCATTATTCTATAGTCGTAGCAGAAAAAGCAGCTTCTTCTAGTTCACTTGACCATTTTCTTGAGTCCTCATATTAAAAAGTAAGATGCTGGGGGTGGGGTGGGGGTGGCTGGGCTCCACACTTCACCACTCAGAACCTGCCTCCAAGGGGAAAACCTGCCTTTCTTCTCTACTTGTCTCTTGCTTTTGATTTGCAGCTGGCCTCACAGGACTATAGGGGGATGGAATGTGGAATCCAGCATTTGCAGCAGCTGAGGTTCCCTTTGTGCCAAGAAGTGAAATTGGAATAGCAGTCTGTTGAGGATATGGAAAGGAGTCGGTCCTATACTGGTGTAGAAGTAAATTTTGTTTAGGGTTCAGTTTAACAGAAAGGCCTGGAAGGGCAAGTCAGACCTTTCCTTCTACCTTCCAGAAACATGTCCTGACTTGTCAGACCCTTTCCTTGACCTCCAGTTGATTTGCCTAAGCATCTTTCCTTCTTATGCTAAAAGTACTGTGAGCCATTATCACTTTAGGAAAGACTACTGATTACCATGATGGCTGGAAGATGGGCAATACCTGATCTTGTCTAAATGTCTCCTTTTGAATTGTCTCTCTATTTCCTGTACTGACTCAATTGTCACCTGACCTCTACATGATACTATTTAGTATAAATGGAAGTGTCTCCCTTTCATTCTTGTTGGCATTCCTGACTGTGCTCAGATGCCATCCGTGAATTCACTAATAAACTTTCCTCTCTAAGAACCTTTCCAAAACACAATGCAGTAGATCAATTTTTCCACAACACTGGAATCCAACACAGAACACAGAATTGGATTGAGCATCATTGTTCACCAAGGCATAGGATTAGTGAAGGGGCAGAGCCTCACAGAAAGGGAAGCACTAACAGAGGGAGGTTTGGTCTCCTTTAATGAAGTGCCAGTTGTTGAAATTAAAGCTAAAATGGAATTTTGCACAAATTTGAGATTTGGCATAATAAATAAATAAATGTCACATTTATTTATTTATTACCTACTTATTTATTATATTTATACCCTGCCTTTTTTCCTGCAAGGAACCCAAGGCGGCTTACATAATTCTCCTCCTCCTCTCCATTTTATCCTCACAACAACCCTGTGAGGTAGGTTAGGCTGAGAGTCCGTGACTGGCCCAAAGTCATCCAGTGAGCTTCATGGCTGAGTTGGGACTAGAAACTGGATCTTCCGAGTCCCAGTCCAACACCCTAACAACTACACCACACTGGCTCTTGTCAATTATTGTGAGAATATACCGGTATATTTTTTTCCTTCTCAACATTACTAGTTACAAATTTAGCAAAAACAAGGCCAAAAATAGTAGCTTGGGCCCAAAGTACCCTGTACATGAGTAGAAATCATGAGTGCTAATGCATAGGTGAGTTTCCCCTCCTCCCAATTTCCACCAATTGTCTCTCCATAATTGTATTGCACTTCATTCTGGAGGGCCCTGTAACTCTCAGAGGCAATTTGGAGTGGGGAGTGCAAAAGGCGGCAGCAGAAAGAAGGCCTGGTGCATACATGGAACTCTCTTGGATCAAGCTATTGAATTTAGCAACTTAACATGATTCCCTGAAAATAATAAGGCAGTATTGCTCAAAATTTCCTTGCAAAATTAAATTTCTTTTTGTTAATAATAAAAATAATAATCATCAAGATAAAAAAATAATAATTTAATTTAAAAAGAACGTAGTGGTGAGAGTGTTGGACTGGGACTTGGGAGATCCGGGTTCTAGTTCCTGCTCAGCCATGAAACTCACTGGGTGACTTTGGGCCAGTCATGGACTCTCAGCCTAACCTACCTCACAGGGTTGTTGTGAGGATAAAATGGAGAGGAGGAGGAGAATTATGTAAGCCGCCTTGGGTTCCTTGCAGGAAAAAAGGCAGGGTATAAATATAATAAATAAGTAGGTAATAAATAAATGTGACATTTATTTATTTATTATGCCAAATCTCAAATTTGTGCAAAATTCCATTTTAGCTTTAATTTCAACAACTGGCACTTCATTAAAGGAGACCAAACCTCCCTCTGTTAGTGCTTCCCTTTCTGTGAGGCTCTGCCCCTTCACTAATCCTATGCCTTGGTGAACAATGACGCTCAATCCAATTCTGTATCCATTTGGAAGCTGCGGCATGGAATGCTTGCCAGCTCAGCAGGATGGAGATACAGGGTGGACTTGCCAAACTTGATATGATCATGCGGCCTTCCTGATTAACAATTTCCCGGAGTCAAGTTTGGGTCTTGGACACATGCCAGTGTTGGTCTGCATAAACCTTGGGCAATGGCACATTGACTTTGGAAGGTGAAGTCAGAATGCTGGCAGGAACCTCTTTGGCTAACACTCCAACTCTGTCTTTTGATCTTCCCAGGATTCATTGTTTTAAAAGGGAATTGATGAGTGAAGGCAGTGACCAAGCAAAAGTGGTGTGAGAAACTGAGGGGAAAGAAAAAGGCAAATTTGGTGTTATAAATTGTTAAGGAACAGACTGAAGATATAGACAGCAAGTTTCATAAATGCCTTTTTATACATTACGGCACAAGCACATTTGGAATACTGTGTACAATTCTGGTTGCTCAATGTCAAAAGGGATATTGCAGCACTGGAGAAGGTACAGAAAAGAATGACTGAAATGACCACGGGGTTGGATCACCTCTCCTATGTGAAATGGCTGACAGAGCTAGTGGGGTTTTTTAGTTGTGGGAAGAGAGAAGACAAAGAGGAGGCCATGATGGAAGTTTTTTTTTTTAAGAATCAGAAAATACCACAAATGTTGACAAGTTGGCTGAAGGTCAAGTGTGTTCCAAGGACCCCTAAGGACAGGGTACCATGTACAATATCATTGAAGGGTGGCCAACAAATCCTGGGACAAATTAAGCTTCCTGTTTCCCCTTCCATGTATCTGCAGCAAGAGGGAATGTTAGCAGGGGGGAAGCTACTCCAGCCAACAATTTCCTTTTTTTGACCATTAGATGGGGGTAATCTGCCCAAGCATCCAGTGAGAGCCGGCAAAAGCCTTGAGTTGGCCCTAAATAGATTTCTACTGCTATGCTCATTCCACTTTTCCAAGTGGTGCAAAGATCCAGGGGCACAACACTGGCCAACTCCCCTTGGAAGGAGGTCACTGGAGGCTCACTGGCATTTTGTAATATATTTGCAAATATATTTCCTCATCCCCGAGGGTCTGTCCTTGTAATAACCAGCAAGCGGAATCTGTGGCACGTGTTCTTTTTCTTTATAACTTTTATGCTGGAGCTTGTCAGCAAACCGATTGCCCCTTTACTGGTCACAGGAAGGTCAGCTCAGTTTTATGTTAAATACTTGCTGACAGATGGAAGTTGTAAGCAGTGACCAAGTTTTTGTCGGTGGCTGTGAGAACAAGGAAACAATTAACTATCAGACTCTGGGAGGACATTTGTGGTAGGAGAATTACCGCAGGTGGTTTGCTGTTTTACATATATGCATATCTGAGTTGATGGGTCCTATGTTGCTATACTTTATGTCGTGTTTTTCATAGATAGAGTTGGAAGGGGCCTACAAGGCCATCAAGTCCAACCCCCTGCTCAATGCAGGAAACTAGAGGAGGGGTCTCCCATCCAAGTAATAACCGGGCTGTTTGGTTTGGTTTTATTTCTGCAAGAAATAAATGGATAGATGGAAATATACAGCTTGAGCCTAAGCAGAGGTGCAAGTTAGACACTTCAACATAGCCAAAGTCTTCCACATGACACCAGATCTCAAAGGAGATACTATCTGATAGTCAGCACCCTAAGATGCTTTTATGGAGCCCAAGCTAAGCTCTCTCTGTCTTTTTCTTTCCAAAACCTGCCTCTGCCTTCACGCAGACATCTGGATTACAACTTCCCTAGCTAGCTAGCAAGGAGCGGGGGCGGGGATCTACTCCCTTTGTTGATGGCCCCTCTGATTCAAAATCTTCTTCAAAATGGCCCTACAGCTAAGAAGCAATTGGCCAACCATTTAGTTTCCATGCCAACATTTTGTTTGAATATTATGGGCTGTCGGGGGGGGGGGGTCAGCCAACTGGCTCTTCACAAGGAAATCTGACAGGAAACCCATAACAACACTCCACAGCATGGTGCAGCAGAGTGCTCAGTCTCACACCAATGCAAAAAAATGGGTGATTTGGGAAAGTGCCCACTGGAAAGCTCTGGCCCATGAACGATCTAACTGGAGGTTAGCCTTTCACAAAGGTTCCATGGACTTTGAAGAAGCCCGAGTGCAAGGTGAAAGGGAGAAACGTGCTAAGCGAAAAGCACGTCAAACGAATCCTCTACAGGACCATCTTCCATCTGGTAACCTGTGTCCTCCTCACTGTGGGAAGCTGTGTGGATCTAGAATTGGCCTCCACAGTCACTTATGGACCCATCGCTAGAGTCTACACATTTTTTTTAGAATTTCCTCTTTTTATATTTTTTTGTAATTTTATCCTGGAAGACAATCTTACTCGGTCACGAGTGATTGCCGACTACTACTACTGCCCTATTTACAGGAAGTGACTACTTAATGAGAATTCTTGTTGCTGTTTCCATGTTGCAAGCAAAGTACAGTTGCTTAATTTGAGCATATTTCCACAAAATACTCTGCTGGATTTCCAAAGAGTGCATTGTTCAGGCTGCCAGGAAAGGTTTCCTTCAAACATGCTGAATTTAAATACTTGAGAAATTTTTATTTATTTATTTATCTACTATATAAATGTGAAAGTTTGTCCGTACGTTTGTACGTGTGTACATTTGTACGTGTGTTCGCATGGGGGTTTGCGTCACATTGGCTCCTACATGGTTGGATGGAGCCGCCCAAAACTTGGCACGCATACTCCCCATCACCCAAGGACAAAGACTGGCAGATTCAAATCTCCAAAAAAACCCTCGCCACGCCTGTACGGCCCAAAATAGCACGCAGGGGCCATTCAGGAGCAGTTATGCAAATAGCTCCAACGGCATTTAGAATGTTGGAATGCACTGCCACAGGGGCCCAATCAGAGGCGGATATGCAAATCTCTCCTACGTCCAAACAGAATGTTCATATGAACTGCAGCCGGGGCCTACACGTGGGTGGGGAGGGGGAATTTTGAACAAACAGTGCCTATAGGAAAATGAAGACCCGGGCAATGCCATTGTGTTGTCGGCGTGGGGGGGAAACAGGGAATTCATTGTGTAGTACCGGGGGGGGGGGGCACAGGGAATTCTTCATTGTGTAGTACCGGGGGAGCTGGGATGTCATTGTGCAGTCCCGGGGGAGCTGGTAGTCCCGGGGGAGCAGGATTCCAAGGGATTCCAAACAGTGGACAGCTACCTTAAGGAATTTCGAACAAATAGTACCTATAGGAAAATGACGACCCGTGCAACGCTGGGTAAAAAAAGCTAGTTTATTATATTTATACCCCGCCTTTTTTCCTGCAAAGAACCTAAGGCGGCTTACATAATCCTCCTCCTCCTCTCCATTTTATCCTCACAACAACCCCGTGAGGTAGGTTAGGCTGAGAGTCAGTGACTGGCCCAAAGTCACCCAGCGAGTTTCATGGTTGAGCGGGGACTAGAACCTGGATCTCCCGAGTCCCAGTCCAACACTCTAACCACTACGCCACACTGGCTCTCAATCCAGATGTTTCTCTTCTTCAGAATCAGGGGTGATGACAGAGAAGCATTAAACATTGTTATGAATTCTAAACTACTTTCTAGAGTATATGTGATACTATACATAAATAAATAAATGTAACAGTTGTAAAACACTACGTATATGGAGATATGTTCCTTTTCAGACTCTGCCTGCCTTTCCATTCTCAAACTTACCTTTTGAACATGCCACATTCAGTTAGGAATAATGTAGGTGGATCAGACAAAGAATTATACATCCCCGATGTAAGTAAAATGAAGCCACTATGGATTTTATGCAAAAATGTATTTGTGCATTGCAGATTGAAGCAATAATGAGAATCATTGATATTGTCTTCCATACATAATTATTAAATTTCATTTATTAGGCATCCTAGTCAAAGATGCAGTAATTTGAGTAGCTTGAGTGACTTCTTCATAAAATATCTATTGTCTGTTTGTAGACATTACTGATTTGAGATATGAATTCACCTGTGCATTCACTAGATGCCAATTTTAGATTGAAACACTTATTGTACAATCGGAGCTAGGTTATTAGTGGAGGCTGGTGACTCTTTTTTCGGTGGGGCTCCTAATCCATTGCAACTTTTATTCTGAGCTTTATAGGATCTATTTTAGGGATGGAGTTCAGCGCCATGGATAGCTCCTATAAAGCTCAGAATAAAAGTTGCAATGGATTAGGAGCCCCACCGAAATAGGGCGTCTACAGCCTCTTCTGGTTAACTTAGCCTTGGACAATTTCCATTATTTGTTGCTTCACATTGCTTCATGACTACCTTTATAGCCTAGTAGGGTTGCCAACTTGTTAACAGACCACTGCTCATGTGCCTTTAACAATAGCTTGATCTGCAGATATTAGCAGGTGATGATGAGTATGCCACTACTATGAAAAGTTTCATCTGCTGATTTCTGCATCTAACGCTGATATTAAAGGCACAGAAGCAGGCGAGACCAGATTTGTTTTCTGATCAGTTGGCAACCTTCCTTTCACAGCTGTTTCTTATTATCCTGAGACTACGATCTACTTCGTTTTTCTTAAGAGTAATCCTGAAGCAGATCTATATACTGTCATCCAGCTGTCCCTAACCTGGTATCCTCCAGATGTTTTGGATTATAACTCCCATCAGCCCCAACCAGCATAGCCAATGGTCAAGGATACTGGGAGTTGTAGTCCAAAACATCTGGAGGTCACCAAGTTGGGGAAGGCTGCTTCAGTCAAACATAAATGGAACTACTTTGGTGAAAGTGTTTGTTGACAGTAGCCTGAGAGCCTTAGATGGTATGTGTGGGGGAACAAAGTTAATTCCTGCACAGTACAAGCCAAGTCTCTAATATTGGCAGTCGGAGAAGAAACAACGTGAGAGTGATCACCTTACATAGCTCATGCCAGACTCAGTCCCCAGGGCCACCAATAAAGTCTGGAAAATCTTTATTGCGGTTTGATTTCAAAGTGTGCATACCATCTAGACTTCAGCTCTTGAATTCCCAGTTCTGGGTATTGAAAAATAAATTGGTTAATTAATGCTTCATTTTATAATAAATTAAAAGTTCCAGTAACCCACTGCTTAGTCATTCAGACATCCGTTTCTGTGATGCTAAAAGAAAAATGACTCAACATATAAATACTGAAAAATATTTTCCATAAAAGCATGTGGACTGTTTGCTTTCTTGAGTAACTACTGTAAGTAGACATTGGTGCTTAAAACAGAGCATTGTATTTTTAAACTGCATTCCTAGGAGCCCTGGAATTGATCAGAAGCCTAACCAGAGCTGCTTAATTGCAAGATCTGTAAGAGATGATGGACAACCTGCTGGAAAGACAGCTTGTTGAACACTGTGTTCAATCTGTGTTCACAGAGCCAGTGTGGCATAGTGATTAGAGTGTTGGACTAGAACTCGGGAGATCCGGGTTCTAGTTCCTGCTCGGCCATGAAACGCACTGGGTGACTTTGGGCCAGTCACTGACTCTCAGCCTAACCTACCTCACAGGGTTGTTGTGAGGATAAAATGGAGAGGAGGAGGAGGAGGATGATCATGTAAGCTGCCTTGGGTTCCTTTCAGGAAAAAAGGCGGGGTATAAATATAAATAAATAAATAATCTTTCTCTGCATGCCTGAAAGAGAGCTTGTTGAATGCTGTGGAGAAACGAGCCTTTGGGGGTACACACACACACCTCATGTGTGAACCGGCTGGGGTGGGGTGTGCATAGTTAGCGTGTAGAGAAAAGAGTTTTAGGGTTCATGCATGCATGCATGCAGGAACACAAACACACACACACACACGCCTCCTCATGAGTGAACCAGGTGGGGGCTGGGAGGAAGCAAAAGGTGATGGAACATAGGATGGGGCCTGGCACCCAGAGGTCTGGACGAGCCAGGCTGAAAGCGTTCATATGCAGATGTAATTCAAATAGTTCAAGCCATGACTCAGGAGTTCCCTTCCCCCTGCCTGGCCAGTTCCCTCCCCCTGCCTGGCCAGGTGAAGTTCAAATTGATTGGCTGAAGCAAGAAGGTTACAGAAAAGGGGAGGGGGAAGAGCTATTTCCCCACGTGTAGCCTTTGTTCTTAGTCTTAGTCTTTTGGGTGCCTGCCTGGCGGTTGGAGCCATGGCAGGCCAGCGAGGGGCCCGAGCCTTTAGGGCCCCCCCCTCAGGAATCGACCCCAGGCAGCCCCTGGTAAAATTAGCTGGTTTGAGGGCCCTGGAAAAAGGCAGGCCTTGTGGAGGACTAGCTATTTATCTCAGACCGGCAGGTAGATAAAATAGTTCCCCCCGGGCGGCAAGGCTGTGCTGGATCTAACCCTTGAAGAAGACACCCTCAGGTAACAGGTGTGTGTGCCTGAGAGATCTTAAGGAATCAGGTCTTTATTGTTTTATAGCTTTACTGTGTACCAAAGTGTCTCTCTATATTGTGTGCTTCTCTTATTTGCCTAATCTTGTTGTAAATTGCTGCCAGAAATAAACCTTGTCTTGGTTTCACCCCAAATGGGTTTTGTAGTTCAGTATCTCTGTGAGTTCAGCTCTGTGAGTTCAGTATCTAAATCCAGGTTACAGAAATATGAAGGCGAGTCCCTAAACAGAGATCCAAGTAGGATTGCAGACAGCTGAGGCTGGCAGTCTGGTATCTTGAGATCTCAGAGGGCCTTGGTTCCTTTGCCAGTAGGCAAGGGTGGGGTGGTGGCGGGTCAGCCAGCCCCCCCTTCCGGGCCACATGGTGGCAAGTGCTGGGATTCCTTGGAGTAGGAAAGGGTGGGAGTCTGGCGGGTCAGCCAGCCCCCCCTCTTCCTCCACAAATGTCATGTTCAATCTTTCCCTGCAATGTGTTCACTTGAAGGTAGGTCTTGAGTATTTGCACCTTGTGCTGGGCTCTCAAGACAGATTGGGGATTCTGTTGGTGTACCGCCCACTCCACTGCCCAACAGACTCCCTGCCTGAGCTGACGGAGGTGGTCTCGGATTTGGTGTTGCGGACCCCAAGGATGATGGTTCTGGGGGACTTCAACATCCATGCCGGGGCTGCCTTATCTGGAGCGGCTCAGGACTTCATGGCTGCTGTGACAACCATGGGGCTGTCTCAACATATTGTTGGCCCAACCCATGTAAAGGGGCATGCTCTAGACCTGTTTTTTTTCGACTGGGCAGGAAGATGGTGATGTGGAAGTGGAGGATGTAACATCTACCCCCTTGTCATGGTCAGATCACTTCCTTTTGAGGTTTAGACTTTTGGTTCTATTTTCCCTCTGCAAGGGTGGGGGGCCTATTAAAATGGTTGGCCCCCAGAGTCTAATGGATCCAGATTGTTTCCAGAGGGCTCTGGGGGAGTTTCCTGCTGATATGACAGGTGCTCCTGTTGAAGCTCAGGTTGCTCTGTGGAATGCAGAGATGGCCCGGGCAGTTGACAGGATCCCGCCTTAATGCCCTCTCCCTCTGAGCAAAGTCCAGCCAGCTCCCTGGTATACACCAGAGCTAAGGGCAATGAGGCAGGAGGGGAGACAGCTAGAGCGCAGGTGGAGGAAAACCCGTGCTGAATCCAACCGAACATGGGTTATAGCCCATTATTGGGCCTACTCCGTGGCGGTGAGGGTGGCAAAGAAGGAGTTATTTTCCACTAGCATTGCATCTTCTCAGTGCCGTCCAGCGGAACTTTTCTGTGTGGTTCGTGGCCTTTTACTATCGGGCCCAGAGAAAGATACAGTAGAACCCTTGGAAACCCACTGTGATGAGTTTGCACAGCACTTTGAGGATAAAATCGCTCGGATTCGCCATGAATTGGACTCCACAGCTAATGTAGTTCCTTTAACTGAAGCATCCAGAGCACTGTCTGGTCCTATTGTGTTGGATGAGTTTCAATTATTGAGGCCTGAGGATGTGGACAAGTTACTTGGGCAGGTTCGAACCGTTCGACCTACCACTTGTATGCTTGACCCTTGCCCATCATGGTTGATTATTAAAATTAAGGAAGGGATTTGCACCTGGGTCCAGGAGGCTGTGAATACCTCCTTGAAGAAGGGGGTGGTGCCAGGCGCGTTGAAAAAGGTTGTGATTAAGCCACTCTTTAAAAAACCAAATCTGGACCCAGAAGACCTGAACAACTATAGACCTGTTGCAAATATCCCTTTCCTGGGCAAGGTGTTTGAGCGTGTGGTGGACAAGCAGCTCCAAGTTCTCTTGGAGGAAATGGATTATCTAGATCCATTTCAGTCAGGCTTCAGGCCTGGTTTTGGAACAGAAACTGCCTTCGTCGCCCTGTGGGATGACCTTTACCGGGAGAGAGACAGGGGGAGTGCAACCCTGTTGATTCTCCTGGATCTTTCAGCAGCTTTCAATACCATCGACCATGGTATCCTTCTGGATAGGCTGGCGGATTTGGGAGTTGGAGGCACTGCTTTGCAGTGGTTTTGCTCCTACTTGGCCGGCCGATTCCAGAGGGTGGTGCTGGGAGATTATTGCTCTGCAGCGTGGCAATTATACCATGGAGTACCGCAGGGCTCCATTTTATCCCCCATGCTTTTTAACATCTACATGAAACTGCTGGGAGAGGTCATCCGGAGGTTTGGGCTGAAGTGTCACCAATATGCAGATGACACTCAGCTCTACCCCTCTTTTTCATGAAATTCAGGTGAGGCAGTGGCTGTTTTGAATCAGTGTCTAGCCCTAAATTGAGGGTCAATCCAGACAAGACAGAGGTGCTGTTTGTGGGCAGATCATTTGTTCGGAGGGATGATACTCAACCTGTCCTAGCCGGGGTTGCACTCCCCCTAAAGCACAGGGTTCGTAGTTTGGGGGTGCTCCTGGACTCCGAACTGTCGTTGGAGTCACAAGTGGACTCAGTGACAAGGAGCGCCTTTTATCAGCTTAGGCTGATTTACCAACTGCAACCCTATCTGGACAGGCAGAGCCTAGCAACAGTGATCCATGCTCTGGTAACCTCTCGTTTGGACTACTGTAACGCGCTCTACGTGGGGCTGGCTTTGAAAACGGTCCGGAGACTTCAATTAGTTCAAAACAGGGCAGCGAGGCTGCTAATTGGGACTGGCCGACAAGAACATATTATACCAGTCCTCTATGATTTACATTGGTTACCAATTGAAGTCCGGGCCTGATTCAAAGTGCTTACATTAACATTTAAAGCCCTAAACGGTTTGGGGCCAGGGTATCTGAAGGAACGCCTCATCCCATACATACCTGCCCAAACCCTGAGATCTTCTTCAGAGGCCCTTCTCAGAGTGCCCCCTCCAAAAGAAGCCAGGAGGGTGGCTATTAGGGGAAGGGCCTTCTCAGTTTTGGCACCCCATCTATGGAATCAGCTCCCAAAAAAGTGTGCCTGGCGCCTACCCTCTATTCTTTCAGGCACCAGGTAAAGACCTTTTTATTTGCCCAAAATTTTAATGGTTGATTTTATTCATTTTATTATTGCCACTGTACCTCTGGATTGAATTTATTTTGGCTGCTTGGTTTTATCATGTTACATTTTAATATGTCTGTGTTTTTATATTATTATTGCTGATGTTTTTGTTTTAGTGTTGGTTTGGTTTGTAAACCACCCAGGGAGCCTTTTGGCTGATGGGCAGTGAATAAATATAGTAAATACGGTAAATAAGTGCAAAGACAGTGGGTTATTGGGAATGTTCTAGGGATACACAGCAAAAATGACTGCGCCAGAAGACACCCCAGAGTCCTTTGCAAGATCCAGAGATACTGTGGCCTATAACAAGGAATACAAGGCCCCACAACTGCACAAAGTGTTAGGAGACATTCTTTCCCCACATATATCTGTCTGCAGGAATACTTGGGCTGTGCAGCATTGCATGGTGACAGAACTGACCTTGTGAATGTACCCATATAAGGTGTAACACAAGCAAAATACCTCCCCACCCTGTGATAACATAGAAAGAAACTTACCTTGTGAAGGGTTATGATTTGGGGCATGATTAACTCCACAAGTCATTCTGGAAGAACTGGGCACTTTAACTGTTCAAAGGATGCTGTGATGAGGTTCTGGCACATACAGTTTCCCCAGAATACGTTTTGCTCGCTCTTGACTAGTCTGGCAAGCATATGCCTTGGTCAAGTCCACTGCTGGTGTACTCACTGAGGGAAGGACACTGACAGGCTCAGCTATTGCAGCTCTGGGCTGAAGTGTCAACCCATTTTAGTACTGCGGCCAAAGCACTGTCAAAACCACAAGTAGAGCGAAATGCTTTGTTTCTAAAATTAGATGTACTGGGGCTGAAGCATACCTGGAAGCTCTTGTCTCTTAATCTCTGTGTTTTGGTGGTAAGACAATGGTGTACAGTAGATTCACAAGCTCTAGGGCTGAAGACTGGCATTACAAAGAGCTCACACTAATTCCTAGTGTGCAATGTGTGCAATTCCATGCACTGCATATGACTGTACTGCATGTGTACATGAATGAAAAGTAACACCTTAGTAAAGCGGATGCTGTAGAAATGAATGTCACATGACAAAATGTTGTGATGTGACTCACCGAATTGTAAGGTTCCTAAACTTTCACCCTTTGTAAAATAGAGAACATTGTAATGTATGGGTAGCCAACCTGTGGCATGATTGTCACACATGGCATAGGCAGTGGAAAATTGTGACATCCTTGGAAAGGGTTAGGAGAAGAAAGTCCTGTGAACCTAGCGGCATCGCAGAGGGCCAGCCTACACTCCTGCCTGTTCTTCAGGGACTGTGTGCTTCTACCTGTTTCTCAGTTCAGGAGACTAGAAGGCACAGATCCTGCATGTGTACTGAAATGCACACCAGTATAACACCGGAGCTAGTAAGATGTAACACTAAATCATGGTTTAGCATTACAGGAATGAGCAGGCACAAGTCTTGGGCTCGCAGTCTCTCCTCTTCTCTTCCTTCTGTGGAGATTAAAAGCTCCTGATCACCCAAATCCAGTAAACCATGGTTAGCAAAAGCCATGGTTTGCCCAGAAACCAGGATTCCAAACCAGGATCAAAACTGATCTTGGTCTCAGATGAAACAACAGATTCTGGTTGGCGGCGAACTGCAATCAGAAACTTCTAAGGGGAGGGGGAGCAGGAGAGGGGAGGATGGAGCATATTGTGTCTGTTAAGCCTCACTAACTCATACGTTAGATTTGACTTGTAGCATACGTGCCAAAAAAGTTGGCCTCTGCTCTTGTAATGCATGGAGCCTTATCTAACATTCTCACATTCTTTTAAAGTCAAGCTCAATGCCTGAACATAGAACTTTCTAACTGTGCAAGTATTACCGGTAATCTTCTGTGTGTGTGTGTGTGTGTGTGTGTGCATGCGTGAGTATTACCATGGCATCATCATCATCAGGCGATCACTCGTGACCGAGTAAGATTGTCTTCCGGGATAAAAGGAGGAAATTCTAAAGAAGATTGTGTAGACTCTAGCGATGGGTCCGTAAAGTGTTTCTAAACATTTGCAGTGGCAGAGTAAATTCAAGCACACCACCTCCAGTGATGTTGACAGGTGCTTGTGGGCACATACTGTAGATTATAGCACAATGCACTGGACAGGATGACACAGTGCTTTTAGACTCTGTATGGAGCACCATGAGAGCCGTTGTTGTCCAAAACCGTTGCCGTCATGTTGTCATGGAGAAGTCGCAAGATATTCACAAATTTATTGGGGCATCCAATTTTCATAAGGATAGTCCAGAGAGCTGTACGGTCTACAGTATCAAAGGCCTTAGCCAAATCGATAAATGCCATATAAAGGGGTTGATTTTGCTCCCGGCATTTTTCTTGGAGCTGACGTGCAGTAAAAATCATGTCTACTGTCCCTCTAGAGGGGCGGAAACCATATTGAGTTTCAGGGAGGATCTCTTCTGAAATAGATAGAAGACGGTTTGCGAGAATCCTAGCAAATATTTTACCTGCGGTTGCTAAGAGAGAAATGCCCCGATAGTTTCCACAGTCTGTTCTATCACCCTTCTTAAAGAGGGTGATAATTATGGCATCCCTGAAGTCTTCTGGGATCTCTTCTCTTATCCAGATTTTTTCAATGAGTTTATGAAGATGTTGTACAAGTTCGGGGCCCCCTTCTTTAAAGATTTCAGCAGGAATCCCATCTGGTCCACTAGCTTTGTTATTCTTCATTTGATTAATGGCTTTTATAACTTCATCCAAAGTGGGGAGTATTGCAAGTTCCTCTTTAATTTGTTTTTGTGGGATTTGCGAAAAATCTCATTATCCACCTTAGATTTACGATTTAAAAGGTCATAATAATGCTCTTTCCAACGCAGTGCAATAGACTCTTTGTCTTTTAAGAGTTTGGTGCCATCTTTTGATTGTAAAGGGTTTGTACCATAGGTTTTTGGTCCATAAATGGCCCTTGTGGCCTTAAAAAGCCCCGTGCATCATGAGATTCTGCAAGTTGTTGAATTTCCTCAGCTTTCTTTTTCCACCAAGCGTTCTTAAGTTCTCTTGTTCTTCTTTGGACCTCAGCCTTTGCGCTAGCATAGGTTTTTTTCTTGGCAGCGCAGTTAATATCATTTTGCCATATTTGGAAGGCTTTCCTTTTTTGGTCAATTATATATTTAATCTCATTATCATTTTCATCAAACCAATCCTGATGTTTCTTAGTTTCATATCCAATAGTTTGTTCACAAGCTGCAGTAATGGAGGTTTTCAGCTTAGACCAATGGTCCTCAATGTTGTCAGGAGGTTCCGTAGGTAGATGTTCCTTAAGAAGTGATTGAAGACGAGTTTGCTTAATAGGATCTTGAAGGACTTGGATGTTCATTTTACGCCTTGGTTTCCTTCCTTGAAGCCTACGTTGGGGAGCAATGTTGATAACCATTGTGGACCTGATTAGTCGGTGGTCTGTCCAGCAGTCGTCGGCACTCACCATGGCCCTAGTAAGAAGTACATCGCGGCGATCTCTAACACGGACAATTACATAATCCAGAAGATGCCAGTGCTTTGACCGTGGGTGCTGCCATGATGTTTAAGCTTATTCTTTTGTCGAAAGAGCGTGTTTGTAATAGTGAGATTATGCTCTGCACATATAGACAAAAGTAAGAGTCCGTTCGGGTTGCTATTACCAACTCCGTCTTTTCCAATAGTTTCTGGCCATAAATCAGAGTCACGCCCGACTCTTGCGTTAAAATCGCCCAGGAGGATAATTTTATCCTCCTTAGGTATCTCTGACAGGAGAGTGTCCAACTGGCTATAAAAACTTTCCTTGATGTCATCATCAGCATCTAATGTTGGTGCATAAGCACTCAAAATAGTTACCTGTTGGTTATTGGCGAGCTTTAATCGAAGAGTTATCAGGCGTTCGTTAATGCCAGTAGGAACTTCTGACAAAGAGTTCACTAGTTCATTTTTGATAACAGGGATGTGTTATCGCCCCAACATTATTTGCCATTTTCATCGCCATGGTTTTACATCTTGTCAAGGGGAAACTTCCCACTGGTGTGGGAATTATATATCGAACAGATGGAAAGCTTTTTAATCTCAGCAGGCTGAAAGCAAAAAGTAAGGTAATTACAACCTCCGTTGTGGAACTTCAGTATGCTGATGATAATGTGGTCTCCGCACATTCAGAGGATGATCTCCAAACTATCCTAAATGCTTTTGCAGAAGCATACGAAAAACTTGGTCTCTCACTTAACATCAAAAAGACCAAAGTGCTTCATCAGCAAGTGCAAGCTAACCCTTTGGTGATGCCATCTATCCAGCTTGGCGGGACAATACTGGAAAATGTCGATCATTTTCTCTATCTTGGCAGCTATCTTTCTGTTACAGCTAACATCGACAGTGAAATCCAGCATCGTTTGAGCTCCGCAAGTGCCGCATTTTCTCGAATGAAACATAGAGTGTTCGAGGATCGGGATATTTGTAAGAAGACCAAAACACTGGTTTATGAAGCCATTGTATTACCAACTTTATTGTATGCCTGCGAAACATGGACTATCTA
Organism: Shinisaurus crocodilurus; assembly: GCA_021292165.1. Classification (NCBI taxonomy): domain Eukaryota; kingdom Metazoa; phylum Chordata; class Lepidosauria; order Squamata; family Shinisauridae; genus Shinisaurus; species Shinisaurus crocodilurus. The sequence goes on from JAHFWL010000882.1 coordinate 54,417, forward strand.
TAAACGTCACTTCCACCTCCTTGAAAGGTTTCATCAACGTTGCCTCCGGAAAATCCTGCGAATTACTTGGGAAGATAGACGAACAAATGTCAGTGTACTGGAAGAAGCAAAGACTACTAGCATTGAAAAAATGATCCTTCAACGCCAACTTCAGTGGACCGGTCATGTTGTTCGAATGCCTGACTGCCGTCTCCCAAAGCAGTTACTTTACTCCCAACTCAAGAATGGAAAGCGGAATATCGGTGGTCAATATAAGAGGTTTAAAGATGTTCATAAGGCTAATCTAAAAAAATGCAATATAAACATCGAAAACTGGGAAGCTCTGGCCCATGAACGATCTAAATGGAGGTTGGCCTTTCACAAAGGTTCCATGGACTTTGAAGAAGCCCGAGTGCAAGGTGAAAGGGAGAAACGTGCTAAGCGAAAAGCACGTCAAATGAATCCTTTACAGGACCATCTTCTATCTGGTAACCTGTGTCCTCACTGTGGGAAGCTGTGTGGATCTAGAATTGGCCTCCACAGTCACTTACGGACCCATCGCTAGAGTCTACACAATCTTCTTTAGAATTTCCTCCTTTTATCCCGGAAGACAATCTTACTCGGTCACGAGTGATCGCTTGATGATGATGATGACTGCTTTATATTAATTTGCAAGAAATCTGTGCTTTTAAAACTGGGGACAGCTTGTACTGAGTAAATATGAGAGCTTCTGAGTAAGATCTGCTGTTCCTGAGGCTTAGAAAGTCCACCAATATACTAGGTATGCTGCCAAGTCACTGAACAGGCAGCAGCACAATGAAGAAACCATCCCCCCCCCCCCCCAATCCTTACAGGCATTTGAGCATGTACAGTATAACAAAAAGACTAGAGATTATTACAGCACATAGCTACACCTATTATTATTTTTTAGGGCTGCCACCCAATTAAATATTTTTTAGTTGATTCACCATATATGTTTTAGTTCAGGAATGGGCACATCAGGGCCTGCGGGCTGCTCTCTGTCTGGCCCACCAGTCTGGGGGAGCCCCATCCGCTTTGCCTTGCAAAAAACCACTGTTCCGGCGCTGCCATTGGCCATTATTCCACTCAGGGTCGCTGGGGGCGGGGTCTCCCTCAGAGACACCAACGCGTGTCTGGGTCTGGGCTCGCTGCTTCTCCGCCATAATGGTGGGGTTGCTGGGTGGAGGAGGTTGCTTCAGCCTCCCCTTCCCTCAGCAACTGCGAAGCAGCCAGGGTCCCGTTCCCATGCAGGCTGGCAGGACTGAAAAGAGTGCCCACCCTGTTTCAGTCGATGGGGAAATCTGCATTAATTGGCATAGTAATGAAACACTGTTTCTGAATTTAAAAAGCATTCTTGCTTTCTGTTTAGATGATGCAGGTAAACAGGTAAACAGGCTTGTGGCTTACGCTGGCTCAGCTTGTCTGAGTGTGGAAAGCTAAGCAGGGTCAGGCCTGGTTGTTACTTGGATGGGAGACCCCTCCTCTAGTTTCCTGCATTGAGCAGGGGGTTGGACTCGATAGCCTTGTAGGCTCCTCTTCCAACTCTATGATCTATGAAAGTGTTGCTGCAGACACCTGCATGAGAGAGGAGTAGGAATGCTTTTCCTAAATTGGCACTGTGGCCACTTATAGTTCTTGTAAGGTCTTGGATTAAAAATAATGAACAATTTTTAAAGATCTGCTGCCCCATTAATATTACATGGTTTCTATTTTAATCACTTGTGACTGCATTCCTGTATGTACCTACCTGGGAGTAAGCCCCACTGAACTCAATGGGACTTATTTCTGAGTAGACTTCTGTATAGTTTTGCGCTGTATATCTTTTTTTTTTTTTTTAACCCGTTGTGGCTTAATTGATGCATATTTCCCGACTACTAATGCTCTTCTAGGGAGCTTACTGAAGTTCATCATCCAAATTAAGAATTCTACAGAGCAAGCAAGAAGAAAGCTGGGCAGGTATCGCCAACTGGCAAAAACTTTTGAGAGGGGACTTTATTATGCGAGAGTGCAACCTTCTCCCCGCTAGATAAAATCGTGAGATTAAACTAGAACGATTTCACGTGCATCTTGATTCACTGAATTTCCAACTGAGTCTAATGGATTACTCCCAAGTAAGTGTGCGTGCGTAGGACTAAAGGCTGAACTCCACGGTAAACAGAGCAGGGCTTATTTCCAAGTAAACATACATAGGGTCGAGCTGCTAGTGTAAATTAAGCTCAAACTTTGCTAATGTATAGCTTTGTTTTTGTGTTTGTTTGTTTTTTGCTTTATTTGTATGATACCTTCTAGTCTAGTGAAACCCGAATCATACTAACTCGGCCTCTCTTTGTAATTTTGATTTGCAAGGCTGATTGATGCCTGCTGGCTCCTTTTGTTCTGAAGAAGCCAAGGACTCCTCTAGCGCATCTCAAGCAGCGTTGGCACTTAACACACCGCCCCACCACTACGCGACTACACCAAGGCTGCTTTAAAACGAAGAACGTGCACTCGCGTTCTATAAATCAAATGGCATGATAATAATTAAAAACCGTTCCGTGGGCTGAGCCTACGCTGTTTTCTGTTTGCGTCTCCCGCTTGCGCAAGCCAGCTTAGAACCGGTCCCCGAGAAGCATGCGCAGTGAGGGAGAGCGGGGGAGGGGCGAGTTGCCGTTCTTCGCAATGCGCAGGCGCACGGGTCGGCAGGCGGCTGGGCCCCTCCTCTGGCCTGTCACTGGTTAACAACGAGCCGGGCTGTCGCCGCTCTCTGTTCCCTCCTCCCCCGGAACCGGCGGGGGCAGCAACACCTCCAGGAGGGGCACCAGCAGCACAAGGAGCTGAACGGGGAGCCGACATGAGGCAAGAGACCAGCCGGCCTTGGCGATAGAAGGTGAGCAAACGGCGCTCCTTTCGCCTCTCCCCCCGCCTTCCGTCCTCTGTTTCCTCTCCCCTCCGGGACACTCGTTCCTCTCCTGCCTTCCCCCTCTCTCCCACTTCTACCCCCACCCATAGGGGCGCTTCTCTCTCTCCCCCTTCCCCCGGACCTCCCTCTCCCCTCTAGTCCTTCTCGTCTTCTGTCCTTGTGATGGTCTCCCCTCCTCTTATTTTCTCCTTCATCTCCTCTCCTCTTCTGCCTCTGCCCCCTTCGCTACTTCCCGGAGACGTCCCCGGCCCCGTATTCCCTGCATTCCTCCAGTTTCTCCAAACCTTGCCAGCCACCCCTCTCGCACACTAGGTTCGCACCCACCACTCAGCCTCTCTGTATTCACCCCCGGCATCTCTCCTTGATCAATGCCTCTTTGCATGATGTGTGTGTGTGTGTCAGTCATTCTCTCCATCTATCTTCCCCCGCCCCCGCTTCCCTCTTCTACCATTAATACTGGCATCCTCGGCCACATCATGCCCCCTGCTTGAGTCCTACAATACGTCCCGTGCCTCCACCCTCACCCCAAATCTATTCTGCCCTTTGCTCGAACTGCGTTCCCACCGAGTATCTTCCATCTTTTCCTCATGTGCCCTTGCTCTTTGGCTTCTTTCCCATTGCTCTTTTCCCACCCTTGCCCTGAAATGCCTTCGCTCTCTTTGTTTTATGACTCGGGTCTTTGCCACTGCCCCTTCCCTTTTGCTTTCCGTCCACAGTTTATTAACCTAGACTTAAGTCTATTTACGTGAGTGCCTTTTGATTTGCTTCGGAATTCTTCTCATTCTGTCCTTCGCACCCACCACCCTGCACTTTTGCCTTTCTGCCAACTAAGCTGTTTTTCTGTTTGCCTATTTTTCCTGTTCAGCTAGGCAGTTGAAAACTCTAGTTCCCTAGTTGAGAACTCTGAGCTCCCCCCCCCCCCAATAGGGCAGATGGATAGTGGCACAATTTGGGGACCGCTTTTTGCTTTCCTTATTGATTCTGTCCTCCCAACCCCTTTCCCCCATTCAAGTTTAGGGAAGTTACCCTGCCTTTTGGGCTTCAGTTCGTGGAAAGGGCTGTGTTATACAGAAAATTGTTGAATTGTCTAAAAGAATGCAGTCTGCAGCATGTGAAGGTTCTGAGAGTCTGGCAGAAGGATGTGGACTAAATGGATCGCAAACTAAGTCGATGATGATGATGATGATGATGATAATAATAACAATACAATAACAACAACAATAATAGATTTCTGTTAGTTTCTGCTTTGGAGGCTATAAAAGTGGTACGGGGAAGGAAAGAAAATTGTTCCTTTTTGAAGTAAATTTGGATCCAGGCCAGAGTTCTGCTTAAATGCCTCAGAAAAGACTCTTGACTGTGTGGCTAGATGTTTCTTTTCATGTAGATGATGATGATGATGATGATGATGATGATGATGATATTTATACCCCCCCCCCCCGCTGCCTTTTTTCCTCTTGCAAGGAACCCAAGGCGGCTTACATAATCCTCTCCATTTTATCCTCACAACAACCCTGTGAGGTAGGTTAGGCTGAGAGTCAGTGACTGGCTGAAAGTCACCCAGTGAGTTTCATTGCCGAGCGAGCAGGGACTAGAGCCCGGATCTCCCGAGTCCCAGCCCAACACTCTCACCACTACGCCACACTGGCTAAAAAGATGTTGTATTTTTAGCCACCTAAAATTAATTGTTTGGCTTGCTGACAAATAGATCACTGTGTTTTTGTGTTGGAGGGAGTTGAGTTTTCTCCAACATTCTTTCCTCCTCACTGCTTACAGAGCTCTTGTTATGTTAAAAACAAAATCCCTGGAAGAGACTGTTAACTTTCATTGGCATTCCAAAGCTAATTTATAGAAGCAGCTGTTTGTTTGGTTGAGAGAGGGTTCCCCCCCCCCATCCTGATTATCTGCCTTTTGAATAGAGGTTAGAAGACTGTTCCTTGTTAGCTGTGTACAAGATTGGTGCATTCTTTGAGGGGGACAAAAAGATGTCTTGAGTGTGTTTACCTCTTTTGGGAGTCCCACACAACAGGCAGGAATGTTCCCTTAAGGGTGTTCATACTGAGTGTCCTAGTTGCAGTTACGGTAATTATCTCTAGTCTTCACAGCATCTTCTGTGCTGATCAGGGAAATTGCATTAACCAAACACAAAACAAGATGTACAGTATGACTAGAATCCATTATATCGACTATCTTTGTTGTGCTTATAAAGTTGAAGATCTGTTTGTGTTTTTGATAACTTTAAAATATCATCATCATCAGGCGATCACTCGTGACCGAGTAAGATTGTCTTCCGGGATAAAAGGAGGAAATTCTAAAGAAGATTGTGTAGACTCTAGCGATGGGTCCGTAAGTGACTGTGGAGGCCAATTCTAGATCCACACAGCTTCCCACAGTGAGGACACAGGTTACCAGATAGAAGATGGTCCTGTAAAGGATTCATTTGACGTGCTTTTCGCTTAGCATGTTTCTCCTTTTCACCTTGCACTCGGGCTTCTTCAAAGTCCATGGAACCTTTGTGAAAGGCCAACCTCCATTTAGATCGTTCATGGGCCAGAGCTTCCCAGTTTTCGATGTTTATATTGCATTTTTTTAGATTAGCCTTATGAACATCTTTAAACCTCTTATATTGACCACCGATATTCCGCTTTCCATCCTTGAGTTGGGAGTAAAGTAACTGCTTTGGGAGACGGCAGTCAGGCATTCGAGCAACATGACCGGTCCACTGAAGTTGGCGTTGAAGGATCATTTTTTCAATGCTAGTAGTCTTTGCTTCTTCCAGTACACTGACATTTGTTCGTCTATCTTCCCAAGTAATTAGCAGGATTTTCCGGAGGCAACGTTGATGAAACCTTGTATATTAAAATGATTGTTACCAGCCCTGATCTAAGTAATTAGCCCATTTTGCATTCAAATGACAAAATAGACTACTTTTTCATTTGGAGAGTAGTGACTTGGCAAAAGGTTGCCTTAGATATGAATGGCTGGCTTACCTAGGATTTGAATAGAAAAATCATATTCTGGATGTCTTCAAACTCTCTGGGACTTAAACCCCTAATTTCTAAATAAGAACATTGTTCACTGTGATTTTAATAAAGCCTGAAAATCAGTGCAGAGTAAGAATATTCCCTCAGTAAAATATTCTAATTTCCCCATTTTCTTTAACATCTACCTTGTCTCATTTTTTGTAAAGAAACTACCTGCTATATTTTTCAGTTAAAGCTGATGAACCTGTCAATATATTGACACTATATAGCTTTAGTAGGAAAACATACTGGCTCTTTTGAGGGTAATCACCCCTCCACTCTAAACAAGAAACTAGAGGAGCATGCTTAACAGATGTTTAGCATGATTGCATGCTCTGGGAACCTCCTTGAGTGCTGGAAGCTAGTTTTCTTTGCATATATGACACCTTTTCTCCTGTGAGACTATATCAGGCAACCTGATATTGTACCCCATTTAGGCTATCTGTTCATCTTACTGTATGTTAATACAGTGCTCTGAGTCTTGGGACACACAGGCCATGTTCAGACAATCAAAAATTTGGCTATTAAGCTGAGATATGCATGAGCAACCTGCACAGAGCTGCTTCAATCTTCCCTCCACGTCAGCAGCAAAAATAAGCTAGGAAGCTGCAATTAACAATATGGTTAATGGTTTCCAAACAAGCCAGAATATGAAATGATGGTTTATTTATTTAATACATTTCTATACCGCCTTTCTGCTAAAGCACCCAAAGCGGTTTACAATGTTTAAATACTAAAACAAACATTACACACACACACAAACCAAACAAACACCAGTTCTCTCAGGCCAACTGAAGGTTTCTTCTGGAGCTGATGGTACAAGCCTGGCCTGGGCTTCTCTTCTGCCTTCCCTCAGGGCACACAAGTCTTAAATAGCCCCAGGGAAGGCAGTTTAAAGCTCACTTCCATATCCTGGCTTGTTTAATCATAGCTCCCAGTTCAGATGTGATAGGAAGGTATAGTTAACTGTGGCAGATTGGCTTGCTTGCTCGCTCAGTGTGTGACAAAAAGAACAAAGTGGCTGTGTGCAAGCGCCTGAAGCTCATGCATATTGCGACTTATTAAGCCAAGATTTCATCGTCTAAACGTAACCATAGTTTGCCTTTGTACTCGCCAAATAACATAACTTGTACAATTGAGGTGGATGTCCTTTTTTTGCCTTTCAGCATTCTGGTTAAGCAGATTTTTAAAATATTTGGTAGCTCCAGCAGTCCAGCTGTCATAAGTTGAAGGAATTGGAATATACAAGTGAAATGGGGGCCTAGTTGTCTTCTAGCCCCTGGGCCTTTCAAATGCATTCACCTGTGTATTCAAGTGTATCTGTACAACCATGAGGACTACAACCTTTAAATGACATGGCTGAAATTAAAGCATATATGTTAGTTTAAATATCGCCTTGAACATTCTGCTGCTGGTGATGTGTTGGTTGCCCATTCCTAATCTATACGAGTACCTATGCAGCCTGTGCTGCTGTTCAGTGTTCTTCTCAATGTGAAATTATAATTTGCGCCAGAAGTGTGTTGCTCAAAATAGGAGATTGAATATATGTCGTGGGTGTTTTCATATTTTTTTTAAAAAATTTATTATTAGGTTTTTAAATGTGAATTACACCAAAACAAAAAACCATAAAAAATGAAGGGGAAAAAATGAACCAACAAAAAAATACAGTTTTCTTACAGTATTTTAAATGGATCACTTACAGTAAATATGTATGAAATATATATCCATAAGTATCAAAAAGTATGTAGTAATATAATTACCCAGAAAAATAGTTATGCATAAACTTTAGAAAAAGCAGACCAAATATCCATGTATTTATCCATCCGCAGGTGGCATCTAAATACCACCCGCTCAAGTGTTGAATCCATTGTGTTATAGGAGGTGAGCATTTATCTTTCCAGTGTTGTAACATCAGTCTTTTGGCTGTCAAGAGGGTGCGGAAAATCCACATGCGTTGTCCTTGTGATAAATTCTATACAGCAGGTATATAATTTAAAAGAAATGTGCATCGGTAAATATTAAAGAGCACTTGGGGTATAAATATAATAAATAAAATAATAAAATCGATTTATCCCTACTATGACCCCTACCCAAAAAGAAGCAACCACTGGGCATTGCCAAAACATATGGGTAAATGAAGCATTCACAGTATCATACCTCCAACAGTTAGCTGACTTAGACAAACCCTTATTAAAAAGATGTTGTGTCCAAGAAACACGAAACAAAAGTTTTTGCTGGATAAGCCGTAACCTAAGATCCATAGACCCTTCTGATACACAGGCAAAACAATGTTCCATTGATTAGGCAAGTTATGACCCTCTTAATTCTCTATTCCATTCATCTTTAAGACTCTGTGTATCATACTTATTCACCAATATTTATAAACATGAGTATTTATAAACATGAATCGTAGGTTGATATAACTGCTCAGCCTCAATCAATGCATCCAATAGCAAAGGAGGCTCTGAAGCTGTAAATGCAGCCAGACCAAACCTAGATTCTAACAAATGTTGCAATTGCAAGTATTGCCAGTCAGCTGAGGCAGGCAAGTTATATTTAGTACGCAAAGCCGAAAATGACAAAAACTCACCATCTACACTCACTAATTGATCCAAAGTAAAAATCAACCTGTCTGCCCAAGTCCGCCACAGGAACGTTTTCTTACCAATTTTTAAATCCTGATTACCCCATAAAGTCAGTTTGGCGTGAGCAAATGGGTCAAACTGTAATTGACGAGATATAATATGCCACACCTCTCTAACTGCTGTGATTGTAGGAGGCACCCTGTCTGTTTTAGTGTAGCAAGACCACAATGCCATCCATCTGGAGAGAGGATCCAGACATAAGGATTCCAAAACCGACCAAGGTGGATAATCTCTAAGTGGAAAAGACCAGAATTTAGAACTAATCAAAAAATAAGCCCGATGATATAAGGCAAAATCTGGAAAACCAAACCCACCTTCTTTAGTTGCAAATTGCATCCTTTTCAAAGAGATTCGTGGAGGCGAGGAACCCCAGAAAATTTGCGAAACAAAGCATTAAGTTTTTGAAAATAATTGCCAGGTATAAATAGAGGAATCCCACGTAAAACATATACAATCCTAGGTATAATATTCATTTAAAGCGTATTAACCTTACCCCACAAACTCAACTTAAGAGATGCCCATCTGTCTATATCCCATGAGATCTCATTAATCAACTTACTCAAATTAAGTTTAATCATTTGGGATATGTCTCTAGGGATAAGTATTCCCAAGTAAGTAATAAAATCTGGGCACCATCGAAATTGCCACTGAGTTAATGCACTCTGAGATATATTATCTCCAATCGGCATCAATTCCAACTTTGACCAATTAATTAAATAGCCAGACAAATCACCAAAGTTCTTAATCACTTTCATCAAAGCAGGAACCAATGACGAGTTTCGAAATAAACAATAAAAGATCAGCATAGAGAATAGTTTTAAATTCTAAACAATCATGTAAAAATCCATGAATACTACTATTCTGGCTAATAGTGCATGTGAGGGGTTCCAAACATAAGTCAAATATCAATGGAGAAAGTGGACATCCCTGTCTAGTACCTTTCCCAAGTATAAAATAGTCTGAGAAAAAAGCATTAAATTATAGTAATTTCTGCCTAAATATAGCTCTTCAAACTCCATAAAGATAGTGAGCCTTGCTGATGCATTTAAAGATATAATGGGGAAAAATACATTTAAAGAACTCTTGCAGAATAAATATTCTGGCAGTGGCACCACCAGTATGAATTACACTGACCCTGAATTCTCTTCAAAATTTTCTTGCATGTGTCATTGGGATATAGAATGCTGGTGATGGGAAGTGACATGCAAAGTATCCATGGTTACTGTTTCAATTGTAATATGTACGTATTGATACCATTTCAACTTTGTTTTTTCCCCAGATCTGTATAGCACTAATCACTCGCAACCATGGTGCAGAAATACCAATCCCCTGTGAGGGTGTATAAACACCCCTTTGAGTTAATTATGGCTGTAAGTATCAGTTTTCTAATATATTCATAAATTGTATTGGCTATATTATGCAACTACTTGGTTGGGCAGTTTAGTGAAGGTTAACCAATCTGAGTGGTGTGGTGTATCCTTGCTCTGAAGAGGATGTTATCAAAGGCCATTTCTAGTTACAAATAATTTATACTGACCTGTTCACATCTGCTCCAGGACATGATGGCTGTTTCAATACGCAATCTAGAACAAATATCTGAAGGCATTTGGAATAATATGTTCTGATAACCTGGATCAGTGAGGAAATTCACTGGTTCAATTTAGTCATCACACCAAATGATGATTAAAGAAGCTTAAGCAGTGCTTTTTTTCTGGAGAAAAGGGTACCGGAACTCTTGGATTACATTTCCTCGGGAGTAGATGGCGATTAAATTGTAATGTAATTAATAGAAGAAATGGTGCTGGAACTCAGCTCCGGTGAGTTCCACCAGAAAAAAAGCCCAGAGCTTAAGTATAATTTGGCATGATAATCTGATTTGACAAACTTTAGTTATGGCTACTGCTCTGCCTCTGGAGGCCATTGCACTTAGATACTAGAGTTCTGTGCATATGAAAAGCAAAAGCAGACAGGCAGCTTTAAAATCATGAGTTTCTGTACTTTTGAAAGATCATACCATGGTTGGGTTCTAAACTGCCATTAGACTTGGCATGATGTCTGAATTGAGCCACTGTGGAACATTTGGTTCTGAGATTGCAATATTGTGCACAACATGTCTTTGTGTAGTCTAAGATAAGCAATGTGTGTGGGGAGGAGGGGTGAGAGTTACGTATTTCTTGCATAGAAATTTGTGCTCCTAAGCCAAGCGATAAAACTGACAGACGTGTTGTAGGAGGCACAGCAAGTCTGAAGGCGTTGGCAGTGGCCTTTTAGGCAAATAGACAGGATGTGCTGTGCAAAAGAGTTTCTTTTAACTATGGTGCCAAGATATATTTGAAATATTTATGAAAGGATAATTGAGCTTGGCACTGTTATACCTGTGTGTTGTAGAGAGTAATCAATGCCCAAGTACAGGAACAGGAAGAGCTCTACATTAAGGCAGTATTACATGATGGCATATTAATGTGTAGATTTAATTGGTCTTCCTCTACACAATGGTGATAGTATTTCTGTGGCTCACTGCTGCACACCTCTTATTTGGGGCAATGTTGAGATCTTCCAAACCAAATGATTTGTGTTATACAGTTGTTACAACTAAACAACTTTATTGAGGATAATCTGATAACACTTGTGAGTAGGGATGAAAAAAGAGGTAGAGAAATGGATTTAAGTGAAAAAAAAGTCTTCAAAGAGGCAAAGAGCACTGAAGGAAGATTTTAGTCATTCCTCTTGTGTTGGTAGGAAGGTGCTTGTGTAAATGAACGTAGTAGAAGCCAGCAAGACTAACAGAAACCCAAGTTACTATAAGTTCAGTTTTTCTCAAGAAGCCTGAACACTTAAGGACAGAAATTGTGCTGATGAGCTCATCAGAGCTGTGCTCAGCAAAGTGCTCATTGGCGGGAAGGAGTGTGAAATGGTACTTTCTTTAGCCAAACTCACCATTGTTTTACTTCTTCTATTTTGTAAAAGGATGTTGGCAGAAATCACACCAGTTCCTTCTTTGTCTGATTCTCAACAGTCTTAATTTGATTTAAGATCTTATGTGGCCTGTCAGCATTTCTTGATTTGTAGGATGCAGGAGAGAATGCAATTGGGAATAGGATTAAGAGTACATACTGTTTTATTATTTATTTATTTATTACATTTATGAATCACCCATCTGGCCGGTCACCCGGCCACCCTGGGCGATGTACAGTTAAAACAATACAATAATAACAAAACAGTATTATTATTTTTTTTAAAAAAATCCTAACCCACTCCATATTCCCACCTGAAAAGCCATGTTTTTAAAGCCTGGCGGAAGCTCATCACGGAGGGGGCATGGCCAAGGTCACTAGGGAGGGAGTTCCATAACTTGGAGTTCCACCACAGAGAAGGCCCTCTTCCTAGTCCCCACCAGCCTGGCTGCTCTGGCTGATGGGACAAGGAGAAGGCCGTCCGTGGCAGATCTTGTTGAGCGGCGTACTTGATGTTGCTGGAGGCGCTCCTTGAGATAAACTGGGCCAGAGCCGTGTAGGGTTTTAAAGGTCAAAACCAACACCTTGAATTCGGCTCAGCAAGCAGCTGGTAGCCAGTGCAACTCCTTAAGCACTGGAGTGATGTGATCTTGCCGGCGGCTGCCTTTAACCAGGTGAGCCACCGCGTTCTGTACCAGCTGTAGCTTCCAAACCGTCTTCCAGGGTAACCCCACGTAAAGCGTATTACAGTAGTCTAGGCGAGAGGAGACCAAGGCATGAACCACTGATGGGAGCAGATGGTTAGGAAGGTAGGGGTGCAGCTGCCGTATCAGATGGAGTTGATACAGCGCCGCCCGGCTCACAGCTGATACCTGTTTCTCTCTGTAGTCTTTCCAAACAATGTTCATGCAATAAAAAGTGCATGGCTGCTGTTGCTTGTATTCCTCCTGCTTGTTTTATATAAGGCCTCAAAGGTTCACTTCAAGAAACAAGTTTCCTAGGATCTTGAATGACAAGATCCCCCTCTTCAGCTGAAGTCCTGTTCAGAAGTCACTGGTGGGTAAAGAGTAATATGTTGCAATGGGGCAAGGTTTTGGGCAATCTAACTACTATGGGAATATGTCTAGAAGACTGGATATATGTTTTCATTATGCATATGAAAATTGCTGTAGTAATGACTACCGTAGATGGTATTTGACCCCAGAAATACTTCATAAGGTAAATGGGAATTTGGATAACAAATATTGGAAATGCAGACTGAATCATATATAGTGGCTGTGTGATAAAGCAAAGGTGTATTGGTCATCAATCAGGAATCTAATAGAAAAATAAGGGTGAAACTAAAGTTAGATCTTCTTATATTTTTACCAACTAATACTAAAATGTCCCTGCACAACTAAGGGAATGAATGTCATATCATATATGATTGTGCTAGAGTGTTGGACTGGGACTCGGGAGATCCGGGTTCTAGTCCCCGCTTGGCCATGAAACTCACTGGGTGACTTTGGGCCAGTCACGGACTCTCAGCCTAACCTACCTCACAGGTTGTTGTGAGGATAAAGTGGAGAGGAGGAGGAATATGTAAGCCGCCTTGGGTTCCTTGCAGGAAAAAAGGCGGGTATAAATATAATAAATAAATAAATAAATAACTGATTTGTGCAGAATTGAAATATGTTTGATTATTGTCATAATAAGGCACACACTTCAAGAGATTACAAAGTTTTTGACATGTTCTAACAATAATATAAATTGATTGTAACACACTTGGTTAGATATTGTTGCATTTTATTAAAATTGACTAAAGTGTTTTTATATATATATATATAAAGAAGTCACTGAAGAGAGTTTTAACCTGGTAAAAGTTTTAGGCATGTGCATGCTACAACCCCTCACTGTGGGAAGAAAGTAATTTCTAATTTGGACTGTACCCCAAACAAAAAAAGATTAAAGGAAAAATATATATTCTGAAATATAACAAAACTTTAATATAAATCAATCTCTCTCAAATTGAAACCGATAAATTAGCAATCACAAATACCAAACAATACATAAAATACATAGACTACATATTCACAATATTGATATTCCACCAGGAGAAGGGCCTTCAGTGTGGCGGCTCCATTTCTGTGAAACTCCCTGCCTCTGGAGGTCAGGCAGGCTCCGACACTTGTTCCAGGAAGCCTTGTCTGCTCTTCAACCACCAATGTAATTTTAGTTTGTTTTCAACATATTGTTTTTGTTTCTTTTATCTGTTTTTGTCTTTTTATTGTTCACCACTCCGGCATCTGCTTGATGTGAAGCGGTATACAAATACTGTAGATGATGATGATGATGATAAAAATATATCTGAGATAATATGCCATACCATAATAATCAAACAAATATATCTGTTGGTCTGTGACTGTAATAAATTATTCACTCATTCAGTATATCTACCAATAAAATCAGTTTACCATTAGTTGTTATACTTACAGAAACTGCATTTCCTCACACTGAAGAAGACCAGATAGGTTGAAACATGTTTGGCATATCAGTATTGTGAATATGAACAGGCTATATATTTGATGTTTCATTGGGTATTTCTGACTGCTAATTTATTGGTTTCAATTTGAGAGAGGTATTGGCATTTATGTTAAAATGTTATTATATCTTAGGGTGTGTGTGTGTGTGTGTGCTTGCTTTCCTTTAACCTTTTTGTTTGTTTGTGGTTTTATAAGTGGTTAAGGACAGAACTGTTTAGTTGATCTGGGCCGTACCACATTTTTTTGAACATGGTACCTCCATAACACAGTGATCAACTCCACCTTACCCCTGCCACCTTCCAAATTCCTCCTGGCATTGGGTTGGGGAAAAAGAACCCAAAACACTTAGTGGCTTGATATTTGTTCCTAAGAAGTAAAGCAGTTTAACAGTTCCAATAACCTGGTGTCACTTCCTATTTTCAGAATGCTGAACCAGGATCTCAAAAACAAAGTGAGATTAGACATTGCTAGATATGAAAGCAGAATAAATGTTGTGTTTGTTTGTTTTTTACTTCTGCTTTCTGTCTGTTGTCTTAAGCAGACACACTGTTAAGCATGACAGAGTTGGTAATAGCAACCCGAACGGACTCTTACTTTTGTCTATGTGTGCAGAGCATAATCTCACTATTACAAACACACTCTTTTGACAAAAGAATAAGTTTAAAATATCATGGCAGCACCCACGGTCAAAGCACTGGCATCTTCTGGATTATGTAATTGTCTGTGTTAGAGATCGCCGCGATGTACTTCTTACTAGGGCCATGGTGAGGACAGACCACCGACTAATCCGGTCCACTATGGTTATCAACATTGCTCCCCAACGTAGGCTTCAGGGAAGGAAACCAAGGCGTAAAATGAGCATCCAAGTCCTTCAAGATCCTATTAAGCAAATTCGTCTTCAATCACTTCTTAAGGAACATCTACCTACGGAACCTCCTGATAACATTGAGGACCATTGGTCTAAGCTGAAAACCTCCATTACTGCAGCTTTTGAACAAATTATTGGATATGAAACTAAGAAACATCAGGATTGGTTTTATGAAAATGATAATGAGATTAAATATATAATTGACCAAAAAAGGAAAGCCTTCCAAATATGGCAAAATGATATTAACTGCGCTGCCAAGAAAAAAATCTACGCTAGAGCAAAAGCTGAGGTCCAAAGAAGAACAAGAGAACTTAAGAACGCTTGGTGGAAAAAGAAAGCTGAAGAAATTCAGCAACTTGCAGAATCTCATGATGCACGGGGCTTTTTTAAGGCCACAAGGGCCATTTATGGACCAAAAACCTATGGTACAAACCCTTTACAATCAAAAGATGGCACCAAACTCTTAAAAGACAAAGAGTCTGTATTGCACTACGTTGGAAAGAGCATTATTATGACCTTTTAAATCGTAAATCTAAGGTAGATAATGAGATTTTTTCGCAAATCCCGCAAAAACAAATTAGAGAGGAATTTGCAATACTCCCCACTTTGGATGAAGTAAAAAAAGCCATTAATCAAATGAAGAACAACAAAGCTAGTGGACCAGATGGGATTCCTGCTGAAATCTTTAAAGAAGGGCCCCCCGAACTTGTACAACATCTTCATAAACTCATCGAAAAATCTGGATAAGAGAAGAGATCCCAGAAGACTTCAGGGATGCCATAATTATCAGCCTCTTTAAGAAGGGTGATAGAACAGACTGTGGAAACTATCGGGGCATTTCTCAGCTACCGCAGGTAAAATATTTGCTAGGATTCTCGCAAACTGTCTTCTATCTATTTCAGAAGAGATCCTCCCTGAAACTCAATATGGTTTCCGCCCCTCTAGAGGGACAGTAGACATGATTTTTACTGCACATCAGCTCCAAGAAAAATGCCGGGAGCAAAATCAACCCCTTTATATGGCATTTATCGATTTGGCTAAGGCCTTTGATACTGTAGACCGTACAGCTCTCTGGACTATCCTTATGAAAATTGGATGCCCCAATAAATTTGTGAATATCTTGCGACTTCTCCATGACAACATGACGGCAACGGTTTTGGACAACAACGGCTCTCATGGTGCTCCATTTAAAGTGGGATCAGGTGTTAAACAGGGATGTGTTATCGCCCCAACATTATTTGCTATTTTCATCGCCATGATTTCACATCTTGTCGAGGGGAAACTTCCCACTGGTGTGGGAATTATATATCGAACAGATGGAAAGCTTTTTAATCTCAGCAGGCTGAAAGCAAAAAGCAAAGTAATTACAACCTCCGTTGTGGAACTTCAGTATGCTGATGATAATGTGGTCTCCGCACATTCAGAGGATGATCTCCAAACTATCCTAAATGGCTTTGCAGAAGCATACGAAAAACTTGGTCTCTCACTTAACATAAAAAAACCCAAAGTGCTTCATCAGCACTTAGGTGATGCCATCTATCCAGCTTGGCGGGACAATACTGGAAAATGTCGATCATTTTCTCTATCTCGGCAGCTATCTTTCTGTTACAGCTAACATCGACAGTGAAATCCAGCATCGTTTGAGCTCTGCACGTGCCGCATTTTCTCGAATGAAGCGTAGAGTGTTCAAGGATCGGGATATCTGTAGGGAGACCAAAACGCTGGTTTATAAAGCCATTGTATTACCAACTTTATTGTATGCCTGCGAAACATGGACTATCTATAAACGTCATTTCCATCTCCTTGTAAGATTTCATCAATGTTGCCTCCAGAAAATCCTGCGAATTACTTGGGAAGATAGGTGAACAAATGTCAGTGTACTGGAAGAAGCAAAGACTACTAGCGTTGAAAAAATGATCCTTCAACGCCAACTTCAGTGGACCAGGTCATGTTGTTTGAATGCCTGACTGCCGTCTCCCAAAGCTGTTGTTATTGTTACTTTATTCCCAACTCAAGGATAGAAAGCGGAATATCGGTGGTCAATATAAGAGGTTTAAAGAGGCTAATCTAAAAAAATGCAATATAAACATTGAAAACTGGGAAGCTCTGGCCCATGAACGATCTAACTGGAGGTTAGCCTTTCACAAAGTTTCCATGGACTTTGAAGAAGCCCGAGTGCAAGGTGAAGGGGAGAAACGTGCTAAGCGAAAAGCACGTCAAATGAATCCTTTACAGGACCACCTTCCATCTGGTAACCTGTGTCCTCACTGTGGGAAGCTGTGTGGATCTAGAATTGGCCTCCATAGTCACTTACGGACCCATCGCTAGAGTCTACACAATCTTCTTTAGAATTTCCTCCTTTTATCCTGGAAGACAATCTTACTTGGTCACGAGTGATCGCCTGATGATGATGACGACTAGATAATGATACCTGAAATTCTCAATAGTTTCAAACATGAGCCTTGTGACTCACTTTGATACCTTGAAGAGTTGGTGCCTGGCCTGCTGACCACATATTGCACACATCTTTATACATAATAATGTAGAGTTCAGCTGTATAAAGCATATTATTGTATCATACCTGGTAGTCACTGTATATCCAGGGAAAATGTTCAGCATATTTCATGCATGTTGAAATGAAGGAAGAAACCAATTACGCAAATGACCTCAAAACCTAGCAAAAATATCTTCATTTTAGATGAAGTGAAAGCATATGCCAAGTGTCGACCTCTAAGCAATATAGGTTTTTAATGACTGCTTAGTGAGGTTTCTTTTGCATAAGCAATGTAAGTAGCTTAATTAATTTGTTCAAGCTTAGAATATATAATGTACAGAGTTCTGAACAGCAGATGCTTACACACACACACACACACACACGTTGTGTAACAACAACAACAACAACAACAACTGTGTTATTGTTATTGTTATTGTTATTATTATTCATTCCATTTCTATACTGCCCAATAGCCGAGGTTCTCTGGGCAGGTAACAACAATTCATACAATACAATAAAATAAAATAGAGAATACAAATACAATAAAAACAGCATAACATTTCAATACAAAATTTAAAATGGAATTTAAAACAATTTGAACAATACAACTAGACTTGTTAAACCAAAAACAGCTGACATAAGCCCCTCCCCTCCATATGACATTAAAAGTCATTAAATGCCTCAGCATAGAGGGCAGTCTTAATCTTGTGCCGAAAGGATAGCAGAGTTGGTGCCAGGTGGGCCTCCATGGGGAGATCATTCCATAATTGGGGGGCCACTACTGAGAAGGCCCTCTTCCTTGTTGCTACCATCTGAGCCTCCATCAGAGGTGGCACTCGAGGGAAGGCCTGAGTTGGATCCAGATCCTTTGTTCAGCCAGTGGAAGAACACTGCATGGGGAATGGGATTTCCATGTCCTCTCCCTGCTGCAGCCTCCCCGCCCCCCACACCCTCCAGATCTGCTCCTGAGGGTTGGGGGGGGGGAAGTCCCATTCAACAAGCTGTGGCCTTCCGCCAGTGGAATGAAGGATCTGGATCTAACCCATGGTGATTCAGTTCTAGATGTTAAAACACTAAAGGTGCAAGCCTATACATGTTAGACAGAAAACGTCCAACAACTCCTAGCATAGCTAGCTGGGGAATGTTGGGAGTTGTAGGTCTTTTTTCTGTCTAAACATGCATTTGTGCCCTAAAGCAACATTGCTCATGCCTTGTGGATTTGCAGCTAAAGCTGGTCAGGTGTTGAGAAGTGAGGATATGGTAGGGAAACTTCTGAGGAAGGATCTGAAAAATAAGAGATGCAACTGTGTTGGAAGTTTATTTGCACTGTTGTCTTCAGGAAAGCAAAAGCCTCTTCAGTGAAATTGGACTTCAGAAAGGGAATGCAATGCACATAATTCTGAGGAAACCTTTAAATGGCTTCCTAGCTTCATGCTCCACAACACTAATTATATTGACTCTTAAGCTTTTCTTGTCAAGAGGTACTGAAAGGTTGTTGTGTTGGGATAAGCCAGAATAATTCCCCTCCCCCCAAGGAACGGGTCTTTACATGAGTGATATGGGCTATTAAAAATGGCTTTGCTCATGTTAAAGTCTGTTGTCTCTTTGTAATATTGCTGGGTAGTGATAGTTATTTTTGGCTTCTATAAAAGTGTTGTAACCGAAATAGATGGCACTCTTTAGTGTAGTATGCCTCTGCTTGCAGTTGCGCTGATGGCATCATCTGGGGAGGATGAGGGACTGCATTACTTTAATTTGGTGTACTTGGACCGGAACACACACAGAATGACACAGCTAGTTACCTGTAAATTACCATCAGCTGTTGCCATCTTAAAAGTGACAACTATGCTTCTCAAGCTACAAATATTGTATGTGGTTTCATTGTTAAGACTAATAGGAATTCTGAGGTGCATATCTATCTATCTATCTATCTATCTATCTATGGCTTCTGGCATTGCAAAGGTTATAACTAAACATTAGCAATGAAAAATGAGAGCTATGTATGTAGAAATCAGACAGTGTTAAATGAGCTACAGAATTCTGAGTTTAATTTTGAAAGCAAACTTAAATTGTGTGTCATTGGATACACATTTTTCAAGGGAGGGGTTAGAGGGAAGGTAGGGGAAAAAGTTTAATGGACCTTCTGTTGGCAGTTTTACCCTGTGTGTTTTTTACTTGACCCAAACTGAGGTTGTGCATCCTCTGGGTTAGCTTACCAGCAAACCGGTGGAGTTGGCAGGTATACTTAATTGAGGAGTTTTCAGCCCATGCAAAAATGAGCCTTTCTGGGGCAAGAAAATAACTGTTGAAATTCCATCAAATAGAAAAACTTGGCAGTGTTCATATTTGTCCTCAACTCTGAGGTTAAGCTGACAAGGGAAAAATGAAGGGATAAAGGTTGCACCAGCCCCATAATCTACTTAAATACTTTTAGAAGAGAATATGGAAATCAAGAGGCTTGTGAAAATTAGTAATTGCTTCATTGCCTAACATTATGATGGGGTTGACCACTCTGCCTTATTGTACTGACTTGGATGGGTGGCTGGAGTGGGTTAACATTCTGTATACTGGTTCAGTCAAGTCTATGTATCTGTACACACACATGTGCCATTCCCTAGGCCAGGCAATGTGATGCCCGTGGACACCAATGTACCCCCAGACACCTCTGCTGGTGCCCACCAAGATGCCTTACTCATCCCACTTTTAAAAAATTAACATGTTTTCTTACCAGTAGCTGGGATTGTTGTGAAATAGATTTCTGTTGGTGATGAAAAAAACGGTGGTGGGTTCAAAGGAGCTGTTTAGTGTGTTGGGGCTCTGACCCCACCTCCACTCTTTTGAGTAGTTTACTTGTCTTTTGCCATGCCTCCCATGGCAGCCATTTTGTGGTGAGGCCCGGGACAGTTTCTTAAATTGCCGAATGTGTCCACGGCCCCCAAAGGCTGCCTATCTCGGCCCTAGGCTGAGCTGGTATGGGCTCTGTTGCAGGAAATAAGGAGTTTTATCAACCTTTAAAGTAGCACTGATCCAAGGAGAGTACCTATGTCTGCTATAACTGTTTATACCTCTAAAAAGGTTGCCTCATGCTTTGAGAACGCCTGGCCTAAAGGCCTTCCCAGAGTATAATTTTTCATGCAATAAATTCACAGTGGTTACTCATTTGTTGTAGGTGATCCAGATGCCTACCTGTAAGGTAAAGTTTCCTGTGTGGGAACACTGCATTTCCCAAGCACTCAAAACAGCACTGGTGTGTGTGTGTGTGTGTGTGTGTGTGTGTGAGAGTGATTTTCCATCCAGTTAGCAAAATGTTAAATCTCCCATTGAATTCAATATAACTTTATTGATAGGCAGGGACCTTCTTCACTGCTACAGTAGTTTTTAATGTAATGCAGGAAACTTTTAGTTCCACATTTAGTTGTTTTTGCATCTGAAAGTGTGCCATGATAGATTGTAGTCTCCTTTGGATGTAACACAGAACTATGGTTAAGCCATATATGCGTGACCCTTGGACTTGTGTGCTCCCCCCCTCATGTGATCATGAGGGGGAGATCAGAAGCTTTCGCTTCCATTTAGTTAACTGCAGTCTAGTGTTATGTCTGAGCCCTAAACTGTGGTTTAACTTTAACTATGACTTATTTAAACAAGACAGTTTCACAGTTTGGAAGATGGCTGACTTCGGTAAACCACAGTTGAGACTAACCTCTGTGTGTCCAGGTTTGGACAAAATGCTAAATTGCAGTTGATTAAAAGTGGAATCAAATGCTCCAACCTCCCCACGGATGAACTGGAGGAAGAGGGAGTGTGAGAGCTGGAGACTTACTCATGTAATGCTAAAGTATAGTTTTTAGCATTACGTCTTGTCTGTTCTTCGGGTGAAGACAGATTCTAAAAAAAAAAGGAAGTGAAATGTCTGCAGCCGTGTTTAGAAATCAGTGGGAACTTTGCTAAAGTGACAGTTAATCACTGGGAAAGAGTAACAGCCTGACTGTTTACCAAGCAGAGTTGGCCTATGTGTGACTGGAGATTTCCACCACTTGCTGTCTTCCACTAATTGCTGAAAATTAGTTCCCTGGGATTTCTATCCCATTCTCTTTTCAAAATGGTTTACACTAGGGGTGATGAACCGAAGGCAATTCTGTTGAATTGGAGTGTACACTTTTTAAAGGTGGAGATGCTACTTTGCTACAATATTTTAATTTTGGCGGAGGAGTGGGAGGCATGCAAACAGTCAGGTTAGAGGGAGCAATTCATTTCCCTTTGGCTTCAGTGTTTACAATTCCTCACCACCACATGTGCATGTATATGTACTTGGGCACTGCAATATTTCGTCTCATGTAACTGTTGTCTTAATGTGGAACTGAGAGAACACCTGTCACTGGGACCATGAAATTGACCTCTGTGATTTGAAAACCCCCAGTGAATGTGTATATGTGTTTTTTAATTGCTTCCTTATTGCTTCTTATTTCTGGGCACCCTTCCTTCATTTAACTTGCTTAATGTCAGATTTAATAATTAACTATATTTGTATGATTCCCCATAACATCAAGTTCTCTGGGCAGCTTACCATGAAGAAGTATTAAAGGGTTACCTTCTGGTAAATAATTGCATAAAAGTAAGTTCCTTAAGGGTGCAGTCCTATGCATGTTTAGACAGAAGAAAGGCCTACAGCTCTCAGCATGCCCCAGCCAGCCATGCCGACTGAGGCATGCTGGGAGTTTTGGACCTTTTTTCTATCTAAACATGTGTCATGCGTAGGATTGCGCCTTAAGAGTAAAATACAGGAATTTCTGTTCCTCTCTTAACAGTTGAAGAAATGATGGGGGAGAACTGGGTTATGTCTTGAACTACTAGGAATTATGGGAGAAGCTGATAATGGCATTTAAGGATGAAGGGTTTATGGGCTTTGAGCCATGCTGTGAAAGATTTTGCAACTGAAAAGTGTAAACAAAACAGGTTCAAAGTATGATTGGTGTTGACACGCTTTCCTCTCCCCATCTCAAGATATCAAAAAAGCTGAGAAAATGTAGCGGGAGGTGGGGGAGATGTGGTGGTTGTGGGCACATGAATCAGAATCCAGAAGTTACAAGTACATAGGCAAATTTCCAAGAGTCCAATTGTGTGCTTATAACATGTAACCATTTTCAAGCTGCCATAACATAATGGCCTTTCTGAATATGGTTTGTGATTTCAATGCAGCAGCAGGCAGAGATGTTATCATGTTCTTGATAAAATAATACTGTATTATGCATACATTTGGCATGATTAAAAAGGATATGTTTATTGTCTTTGTAGCCTCCTGCATCCCACAAGATTGTGGGAACAAGTGTCATGGAATGTAGACATGTTTGAGCCATAGCAGGAGGAGAGTAAGCAATGAATTTCCTGATGGAATTGCTTACTTTTCCAAAATGTATTGTATTTCTCTACTTGATGGAAACTACAAGTGACATCAGCCTTGGGTTCGGTTCAAGAACCTGAGTTGCTCTGCCAGTATGTCTTCTTCCCTCACTCCTGAAGATGCGTTTTGATTCTGTGTATTAAAAAAAAACATGAGAGAGAGGGTGGGAGAGATGCTATAACTTGCATGAATTTAGATTGCCAAGTACATAGTACTATTTGTGCGCTGCTGTGATGGTATCCCATCTTCTGTAAACTGCAGATACTGCTATTGGAATGAACAGTGTTTTTTTATATCATCATCATCATCATCATCATCAATTTTACTTTATTTACAGCATTTTTACCCCACTCTTCAGCCAGAAAAGGCTCCCAGAGTGGCTTACAAAGATTAATATTAGACCGTCCCTGCCCTCAGGCTTACAACCTAAAAGACATGACACAAAAGGAAAAGGGATTGGGAGGGAGGAGGAAGAAAGCAAAACTCAGGCTTAATGTGAGTGGCTTCTTTTGAACTTGTTTGTTAATACTTCCTGTTTCTTGGATTGGGTTCCCACAGGCAGCAGGTTGGCAGGGTTTGGGGTGAGAGAAGGAAATGTCAGTGCAGGTTTTTTAAGCAAAAGGGTGCAGTAGGAGAACAGATGCTAAAAGAGTCTCAACAGTTATACTTTTCTGTCCAGACTTAGTTTATTTTCGTATAAGGAGATACTGCTCTCAGCACTGCACACGAATTGCCACAAATGAGGTATTAAGTCTTCAGTGCCTTAAGGAGGTAGCAAGAATTTAGCAAGAATCATCTAAGAAGATAATTTAACACAATAGGTCTCTTTATAAGGCTACATTATGTAGCCTTGGAGTATATAGAAATGCACATTTACACATACTGTAAAGCAGGGATCCCCAGGGTGAAGGTGGTGTACAAGAGAAATCACAAGTCTGTTTAGCTTTAGGTATTATTTTTTTTAACCTTAACCACAGGAAGCCAAATGTTTTGAATTGCATACAAGAAATACTGTTATAAATAAGCATATTGTTAGTGGGAACTAGTACCAAGATTTTACTTCTGCTATTTTAAACTGTTGTCAACAGGATACTGGCCACCATATTAAATAGGGTAAAGTCAGTCACATGGCAGTGGGGCAGCAGGGAAGAGAAAAGGGGGGGGGTTGGGAAAAAAGGGCTAGGATTATGCGGGAATGGCTGTTCTAAAGAAGTGAGCTGTGAGGATGGATCATGGAGGAGAAGGCTATCCATGGCTACTAGTCCTGATGGCTATATGTTCTCTCCAGCATCAGAGGCAGTATGCCTATGTACACCAGTTGCTGGGGAATGCGAGCGGGAGGGTGCACTCATGTCCTATTTGTGGGTTTCCCACAGGCAGCTGGTTGGCCAATGTGTGAACAGTATGCTGGACTAGATGGACCTTTGGTCTGATCCAGCATGGCTCTTCCTGCGTTCTTAAAAGAAGCAGCTTGACAGGGTTGATGTTATAGGCAGAGTGTTGGGACTTGAAAAAGATACTAGGAGAGGATATATTGTGGAGTAATATCCTTCCTATCTCACATTGGTGAGATCAGCAGAGTAGCGTCCCTTTCCAGTTTAAAAGAAGCTTAGATTTGGCTAGTGTTAGCCAGTTAACATTTGGTAATCCAGGATGCTTTAAGGCAGACTGGATTTCCCTGGTTTTGCCCCCTTTTCTCTCCCTCAGAACAATAATCGGAGACACAGTCTTGTAAAAGTTAAAAGTAACATTTACTCACTCAGATTATGCAGTTTCATTCAGGCAGGCTTAAAAGAGTTTCTTACAGTTGGTTACAAGTTCATTTGGAAATACTTGGGGTCTGAACTTGTGGAGTTCAGACCAGCAACTCTGGCTACATGCTGCTACAAGGACCACGTGGAGACAACAACCTGGTTGTGCCACGCTCACTAGGAGTCTGAACAGAAAGAGGAAGAAGCTGGGAGCAACGCCCACTTCCTGTTCAGGCTGTTAATAATTCAATGAGTACCTTCTAGGAAAACCACCCTAGAAGGTATCAGTGATCTTAACCATTTCACCCAATTACCTGGTGAAACATTAGCCATAGGTTTTGACTGCAATTTTAATTATCCAACACACCCCTTCTCAGGCAAAACAACACACATTCATTCACAATTTTATTAATCCACCCACAGTTGCCGGCCAGATGCGCGATTGATAAATGTAAATAAATAAATAAATAAATCTTGACTCGAAGATTCTGGAAACTGTCTCTTGGTAGAGCCTTGGTTAGGATGTCAACAGTCATTTAGTTTGTCAAGTCCACAAGTCCATCTTGGACAGCCTCACGCACATAATGATACTTCACCCTGATGTGCTTCGTTCTGGCGTGGAACTTCTCACTCTGGGACAGTCTCAGGCAACTCTGGTTGTCTTCCATCAGGCAAACAGGCTCCTTTCGCACCAACCCAAAGTCTTTGATCAATTGATCCAGCCAGGCCACCTCTCTGCAGGCTTCTGTGGCAGCTATGTATTCAGATTCTGTAGAAGACAAAGCTATACAGTTCTGTTTATAACTGCCCCATGCAATTGGACCATTTGCATACATGAACACATACCCACCAGTGGATTTGTAGTCCTTTGAATCACCAGCCCAATCAGCGTCTGTGTACCCCATTAGTTTTGGGTTGCTGTCAGCTGGTAACTTTAGCTTACAGTTCATGGTTCCTTTAAGATAGCGAACCACCCTCTTTACACCAACCCAGTCAGATTCAGTGGGATTACTCACTTTCCTGCTGAGAATCCCCACTGCACTCGCAATGTCTGGCCTACAGGTGGTGGTCTGGTCAAGTAGAGAAGCTTTCCTATTGCTGACCTGTACTTGTTGTTGTCAGGCAAAGGCTTTGACTCTTCCTGGTTCTTTAGAAAGTCAGTGTTCATGGGTGTGGCGACTGGATGTGCTTCTTGCATCTCCAGGCTGTTAATTAGTTCAGCAACCTTCTGCTTCTGACTTAGTAGAAAAGAACCATCTTCTTCTCTCTCTATTTGGATTCCAAGGTAGTAGTGTACTTTTCCTAGTTCTTTGACTCCTACATCCTTGCTTAAATGTTTCACAACCTCTGTGTAGTCTCTGTCATTTGCTGTTGCAATGATCAAATCAACAACAAATGCAAGAACGTAAGAGAGTTGTCCATCATTGCATTTGGTGTACAAACACTTATCTGCATTCCCTTGTTTGTACCCTAGTTGTGTCAGCATCTTGTGTAACTTTATATTCCAGGCCCTGGCAGCCTGCTTGAGTCCATACAGGCCCTTCTGGAGCTTGCACACCAAATGGGCTTCCTGTGGTTTGACAAAACCCTTTGGCTGTTTCATGTAAATCTCCTCTGAGATTTCACCGTACAAAAATGCTGTCTTTATGTCAATGTGCCTCACCTCCATCTGCTTTGAAGCCGCTATGCTCAAAAGCGTTCTCACTGTGCTGTACCTCACAGTGGGGGCAAATGTGGCATCATAATCTTCTCCATATTGCTGGCTGAAGCCTTGAGCTACAAGTCTCGCTTTGTAGCGCTGCACTTCCCCTTCTACCCCTTGCTTAATTTTAAAAATCCACTTACTTCCTATGGCAGTGATGGCGAACCTATGGCACGCGTGCCACAGCTGGCACACAGGGACCTCTCTGTGGGCACTCGAGCCATTGGTCGCCAGATCACTAAAAGACCGTCCCCTTCTGCATTCAGCATCGGGTTTCCATAGTAATTCCTCTCCACTCATTCCTCGCTGGCCTCCACAGGCAGGCACACTCCAACATCTCCACCCCCAGAAGCGGACTGCACAGGCACCCAGCCCTCCTTCTAACTGAACAGACAGCTCAGAAGCACAGCGCGCATGCGCCCGAACCTTTGCGCGCCCAGTGAAGAGCCATGCCCTGAGACAGAGTGGGGCGTGATTAGCTAGTGCCCCCTCCTCCTTCCTGCTAAATTTAAGGCACTTTGAAATAAATAAGTTGGTTTTGTGTTGCAGTTTGGGCACTTGGGCTCAAAAAGGTTCGCCATCACTGTCCTATGGCCTTCTTTCCAGGAGGTAGGTCAGTAAGTGTCCATGTCTTGTTCTGATGCAGTGCATCCATCTCCTCCTGCGCAGCCTTCCTCCAGAGACGGGCTTCTGTGTCTGGCATCTCCTTTATCTCCTCCCATGTAGAAGGTTCTTGGGGTAGCGCCGACCCTGCAGAGTAGGACAGCCGGAGTGGTGGAACATCTCTGTTGGACCTAGATGACCGTCTGACCTGTGGTTCTGGAACCGCATCAGCTTCATCGTCCTCCTCCAGTGCAGGCATGTCCTCATCACTCTGCTCCTCTTCGTCTCTGCTGCTGCTTTCAGGGGTTGGGTACTCTGGGGCTTTACCTCCTCTTGCCAGCTCCTTGTGCTGCAGTTCTTTTATTGTGCTTGTGTCTCTATGTCCAAGTCTTCTGCGCCAAAGCTCCAGATCAGCCTCATCCTTCTTCTTTGGGCACGCTACTTTAGCAGACTGAGATTCTGAAACAATAACCTCATACACACCATTGAGCTTCAACAAACACTTTACCATTTTTGGACACTTTACACTTGTCACCTTCAAATAGTACTCTGAAGCCTTTCCTTGCTAAAGTGGAGACACTGAGCATGTTGCAACTTAATTTTGGAACGTAGATAACTCTGTCTACCCAGTTCTTTCTGGTTTCGCCACCAACCTTGCAGTGTAGAACTCCTGAGCCTGCACCTTGTGCCTTTATCACATTGCCATCTGCAATCTGGATGTCCTCACTTTGTGATTCTTCAATCTCATTGATTTCTTTGAAGTATCATCTCTCATGTGAGAAATGGCTCGATGCACCCGAATCTATGACCCATTTGTTTGACTTACTTTTGTAACAGTTAGCTGCTAAACTCTTCTGTTGCATCAGTAAGTTATTCTCATCAATTCCCTTCTTTTCCTTTTGCTGCCTAAAAGATGGGTGCTTCTTTGTCTTCGGGGCCTTACAGAACTTGGCTATATGTCCCTCTTTGTTGCAATTAAAGCAGACAATTCTCTTGGATGTTCCTTTCCCATTCCCTTGGGACAAGTAGTTTGAGTCACTTTGCTTAGAATGCCTGATTGGAGATTCTTCCCTTCTCTCAACACATTCTTCTCTCAAATGACCAATTATATCTTTTAGGGTTAAATTTGGGACACTGTCCATTCTGGATATAAAAATCTCAAACTTATATCCCAGTGACCCCAGGAAGTAGCAGACCGTCTGATCTTCATTCATCACGTATTCTGCCAGTCTTAACTTTTCAGTAATAGTTAAAAACTCTTCCACATGACTTCCACAATCTTTCTTGCACTCAAGTTTCAAATGAGACATATCTCTCACTAGGCGCCTGTGAGACCACTTGCTTGTAAACCCAAATGTCTTTTCTAGATTATGGAGCACTTCTCTGGCTGTTTCCCCTTCTCCAGCATGGATCATTTGGCAATCAGTTAAATTTTCTATGATAACAGATATTGCTATCCTGTTTTGCTTTTCCCATTCTTTGGCTGCTGCTCTGGCCTCTTCACCAGTGCCACTGGGCTTATCTTCCTTAATACAGCCCAGGACTTCAAGTCTGTCCAAAATCATTTTCAATCGCCTATTCCATTGTATGAAATTTGCTTCAGTTAATTTGGGCAGCCTGGAGAAGCTCTCTCCTCTTGAGTTTGCTCCGCTCATCTTCAGGGATCAAAAATCAAGAAAAATGCCCAAAAATTCAAAATTGGGAAAAAAATGCCAAACTCAAAAGTGGAAAAATGTGCAAAACTCAAACTGAAAATGCTCAAAACTCAAAAAACTTCACTGCCTTACTACTGCCTTCTGAGGAAAGGGGGTTTCTCTTTCACAAGGAGACAATGGAGTCACCATGTGCTCACCAGGGAACAAAGAAAAATATGGCCGCTTTGGATTCCTCTTCTCCCTGAAGAGAATCCAGTGGCATCCACCAAAATGCTACCAAAACAATCTATTCTGGGCCCATAACCCGTGTTGGGACTTGAAAAAGATACTAGGAGAGGATATATTGTGGAGTAATATCCTTCCTATCTCACGTTAGTGAGATCAGCAGAGTAGAGTCCCTTTCCAGCTTAAAAGAAGCTTAGATTTGGCTAGTGTTAGCCAGTTAGCATTTGGTAATCCAGGATGCTTTAAGGCAGACTGGATTTCCCTGGTTTTGCCCGCTTTTCTCTCCCTCAGAACAATAATCAGAGACACAGTCTTGTAAAAGTTAAAAGTAACATTTACTTACTCAGATTATGCAGTTTCATTCAGGCAGGCTTAAAAGAGTTTCTTACAGTTGGTTACAAGTTCATTTGGAAATACTTGGGGTCTGAACTTGTGGAGTTCAGACCAGCAACTCTGGCTACATGCTGCTACAAGGACCACGTGGAGACAACAACCTGGTTGTGCCACGCTCACTAGGAGTCTGAACAGAAAGAGGAAGAAGCTGGGAGCAACGCCCACTTCCTGTTCAGGCTGTTAATAATTCAATGAGTACCTTCTAGGAAAACCACCCTAGAAGGTATCAGTGATCTTAACCATTCACCAATTACCTGGTGAAACATTAGCCATAGGTTTTGACTGCAATTTTAATTATCCAACACAGAGAGAGCAGCAGCGGAGGTACAATATATTGCAAGGAGATGGTGGGATGTATATGAAACAAGACAAGCGAGGTAATTGGAAAGCTTCAAAAGCAATAGAAGATGTTGGTTTCCCCCCCTAAATTCTAAGATACTTGATAGGAAGCCTAGTGTACACACTTAGAGGGGTGGGGAGGTCATAGAAGCAGAAGAGGATCTTAAGCACATGGAAGAAGGAAAGCTAGCAAGGAGAAAGCTACATTTTTGCATTTTAGCCTGAAGGTTTAAGTAGCCTATCCTTATTAAGCCTGCATCAGGGCCTGCTCCGGTTGGACTGCCCCCCCCCCCGGGCTAACTGACATCAAGGACTCTGTGGGGAAGAGGAAGGAGTGAAGGCGGCAGGAGCAGGCAGAGGGAACATCAGGACCTGCTCCGGTTGGACTGCCCCCCCCCCGGGCTAACTGATGCTCTGTTTTTTGTTTTGTTTTTTGTATTTAATTAGACTGTACATCGCTCAGAGTGGCCAGATGACTGGCCAGATGGGCGATTCAAAAATAGAATAAATAAATTAAATAAATAAGCCTAATGCACACAAGTATTTTCTGATCGTAGTTAGTATATTGATGGTATACCTCTTGTGAAGGACCAGCACCCAGATCCTTTGCATGAGTTTGGCGCTTAACGGGTTAACCGGCACTGAGTTACAGCCCGTACAAGCAAATAAAACCGCCTAGAAGGTTCGCGTACACAAGAGGAAACTAGAGCCCTTTAAATGACCAAATAAGGCTTTATTTATTTACACAAGATACGGAGCGGAACTAACAGCTTTCTAGGAATACTATAATGTCAACACAACCTGAGGTGACCTCTACGTTTGGCAATGAAACAGGCTCCCAGGCTAGCGCATTGGGATTAGTCAGTTACCTTAGACTAAAGACTTTATGCTAGTCAGTTTCAGCCTGGCTCCGGGTCGGCCGATCCGGGGATGAGAACAGCTTACTCCCGCCGCTGCTTGGGGGATGAATCTTGTTCCAAAGCACCCTGTGTTCCCAACAAACCTTACCGGAAGGGAGAGGGGTTTTCTACCCCTGAGTTCCCGCTCTCCCCACCCTCCAGGTCAGGTGGGGGCTTATGCCTGCCCCTTCGTATCAGGTGGGCTTATTCCTGCCCGGGAAGAAGGTGACGTACTGGGTACTTTACAGCTCTTTGAGACTGCACTGATAGTTTGATGGTTCTTGATGGTCCTTCCTTGGGTTTTGTGGAATTCCACCGAGACTCTCCATTGTTGGGGATGCCGGTCTGTCTGGCTGCTTCAATCCCCCCTCCTCGCCCCCTTCCCTTGGACGGAGACTGTGTGTGTGTGTGTGTGTGTGTGTGTGTGTGTGTGTGCGCGCATGCAGACTCGTGTCAGGCTTTCTCCACACCTCTCATATTGACTCCTGTTGGATGCATATACACTGTCAGAAGCTACTGCAATATTTCACAGTATGACTACTATGCTTCATGGAATAGTATACCAACGGTGATAAGGAAACAGCACTATATGTACAACCATACTGCCGTGCTTATATACCAACCCTGCTATTGTTTCCTCTGGGGAAAGTCTTCAAAACTTTAAACTAGTACAGTAATACCTTGGATTGCAAGTAACTTGGTTTGAGAGCGTTTTGCAAGACAAGCAAATTTTTAAATATTTATTTATTTATTTTTTACTTGATATACAAGCGACGTCTTGCAATACAAGTACTGTACCTCTGATTACAGCTGGTAGCTTCATGACTGTGAGGTATAGTGTTTACTTACCTCACTTTTCTGGAGGCACCTGCCAAGGAACTGAAAGTAACTGCTGCTATTCTGTTTAGGTGGGATTTGCCTATGTTTATATAGGGCTCAGTTACCTTGTGGCTCCCTGGAAGACTTATAGCACTAAACATTCCTGTCCTGTTGCATTTTTAGGAGGCCGATGGCATCAGGGAATAGAGGCCCATTAGCATAGCCCCCTTTCCCCCAGTCCTCTTAAAAACATGCCTAATATGACATTATTTCTTTTCTTCTACAAAAGAATACAGATGTTTTAAAAACGACATTTGACATGCACTCGCATTTCAGCTGCCATTATATAAAGACCAGAATGAGAAAAACTGGTTGCATATTAAAAGAACAGGACTTCAGGATTGTTAGCAGTACTTCTCCACAGTATATTTTCAAGATCATGCTTCAAGATACATAACTAAGAAATAATTGCAAAGTAGATTGGTTCCTTATACTAACTAACGTAAACAATGAGTAAGGGACAGTATTCCTTATACTAATGTATAAACAATGACTAGGGACATTATTTCTATCAAGAGGACACTTGAATCTCTCCTCTCATGCTGGGCTTTATTGCAGTCTTTACTATTGGCTGATTGTTCAGGATGCTGTGGCTGTGTGATTGATAAGCTTGCAGTTCCAGCTTAGTGAGTAGCCCCTAGCTCAGTGTTCTCCAGCCTTGGGTCCCCAGATGTTTTTGGCCTACAACTCCCAGCATGCTGGCTGGGGCATGCTAGGAACTGTAGGCCAAAAACATCTGGGGACCCAAGGTTGGAGAACACTGCCCTAGCTGTACCAGAAATACCTAACTGAAGAACAAAAGGCTATAGCTGTCATGGTGGTAATGAGGGCCTTGGAAATGGCCAGTGGTGTGTGGAAACAAACAAACAGGTGCTCTGCCACAGGTTGCACAGGATCCTCTTGAAATTCCACTCTCACTGTGGAATTTCTCTGCAACATAACAATAACACACTGCAGCAGTTGCTTTCTTGTCTGAAAATCTGGCAGTAGTTTACGGGTTAGGTCTCTCTCTTAAGCGTAGGAAACTGGCAGACATTCTTTGTTTTAAATATTTTTTTGTGGCAACAAATTGTATAGCATGAGCACACAGCATAGAAAATGGTGGTAGCAGTATGCACAGGCCTATGCCCTTCGGACAAATTCAGGTTCATTGGGAGTGCAAATTCTTCCAGACTGCCATTTCATTGAAGCTATCAAGTCTAGAGAGGTAGATGCCAAAAGACATCTACCACTCAGTACAGCCCTGCTGTGGCCCAATGACTCACTCAGTGTATTGAAAAAAAGTTTGGGGGAGGGAATGAATGGCATGAAACGGTGTAAGTTCCATCCCTCAAAACTCTGGTAAGCCGGGGTCCCCAATGCGATGTCCTCGGGCACCTCCAGTAATGCCTGCACAGCTCTTTACTCCCTGCCCCCATCAAAAAATATGTTTTGATTTTAAAAAATTGAAAAGCATTTGGGTGCCTGGTTCTCCTTCCTGTTCCTGAAGCTGCTGCCGATCAGCTGTTCAGTGGGCAGGAAGAGAAAGCAAGGCAAAGGGATAGAGGGGAGAGAAAGAGGGAGGCTAGAGGCTAGGAGTGGGGAGAAACAGGGAGGTAAAGAGGTTGTGGGGAAGAGAAATGGCAGGCTAGAGGCTAGGAGTGGGGAGAAACAGCAAGATAAAGGGGTGAGTGGGAGAGAAAGAGCAAGGCTAAGCCGATGTTCTCGCCACTGAACTGTGTATTGTCAGTTAGAAAATTCTGCTCGCTCCGGAAAGCATAGGCTTTAATGATTATTTGACATCTTAAGACAAGGAAACAGAATACAATTGAAGCCATCTAATTGCTTAGAATTTTGTGGCAGATTTGGCATACACCATTTAAGGCCATAGGCAAACCTAATATCAGCCTTCACTGATGTGCCATTATTGGAAATTTACATAAATTAAGCCCCGAGAGTACACCCAAACAAGTCCTGACACTGTACAAGTTGAATCAGCTTATAAACAGTTAAGTTGCTCTTTCTACCAAAACGTATTTCAAGTGTTATGGTTGCTAAGCAACTCTCTGCGTTTTCATGGGTTGAACTGAGATTTTAAGCTTGTGACGAGGGCGTAATGTTTGAAGCCCTTGTTCAGTCTCAGCTGATGAAGGACTACTATGCCATATCTTAGCTTACCAAGAATTGCTCTTGTAAAATGAAATGACACATCAGCTGGCTGCACCCAGCTCTTGTGAGAAAAGTCCAGGAGCTGAACTTTTAAAGTTAAATTGAAAATCTCTGCCTCTTGATCTTCCCTAAAGCATTCTAACCATAGCTATGGTCAGAACACCAGTGCTAACCATATATGATCTGGTATCTGCCACATTTTTAACAATTATGTAGCCAAAGAACAGAGCAAAGCTTATAATAATGTAGATTAGACAAGTGCTAATAGACCTAGATGTAGTCCTTAATGTTGAGCAAATTGCCTATTTCTAATATGGAGCAATCGCTGGCCAATAAAATGGTAATGCATGACACAAATGTCATAGTTTCAGGCAAGGCATCAGCTTCTTCCAAGGCAACTTTCATGCATGGTTAATCCTTTTAGACTGTCTAAGAAGCAGGGGTCAGGAGAGCCCTGGGTAGGTAGCCCAAATATGAAGTTAACAGATCTTCAAAATTCTGATGATTGCCAAGAGACAATGGGCAGAAAGGTCGGGGAGCTGGAATGTCTTTGGGGGTGGGGGACGTCAAAGAATTTGTGAATTTGCCTCACCATTCCCTAGCACTATTGCTGGTTTCTAAGCTTTAGCAAGAGTGCTCATATTAAAAGATAATATTTCTAAATTATGCTAAAAACACGTTAAGATTTTTATCTTCAAGCCTAGGCTCACTTTTGTTTAGTCTACTGAACTAGAAGGTGAGATTCTGCAATTTGTTGCATAAATTTTGGGCACACAGATCCTTAGAACTCATGGCTACTCTTCATGCACTATTCTTTTAAGCTGAGAGTTAAGAGAATGCATTTGATTGCCTATGTTCCTAGCTTACTGTGCATTATTTTTATAATATTTGCTTCACTCACAGCTGGTATTAATCCCAATTTTGTTTTTGTGTCCTGGTTTTGTGCTTTTAATATCCCAGCTGGTTCTTTCTGGGTTACACGATTAAATAATAAGTATGATGATGCAGTTATGTATCTTGCACTTACAGGGGTTCAAAGCCAGCTTAAAAAAGAACAAAAATCCTAGATTCCACTGAGTTTAAATAAAAATTATAATCTTCAGTTCTGCTTTTAAGCTGTATTTGGGGCATTCAGAACAAAATATGATCAGCAATATAATCCCAGAAGCTAGGCTTTTAAGACTTGAGTAGTAAGAGAAAGGCAGCAATTAAAGAAAGGCAGAAAGGCAGCAATTAAAGGAACTTAATAAGCTTCCTTAAGAAAATTATTCACAATGGTGTTAAGTACAAGCAAGTTTGTATGCAGAAATAATAATGCAAATTGCATTATGTAAGTAAGTTCCATTGGGGAGTACATGCTCTTATAATCCTGTTGAGCAGAATTTGTGTTTCAAAACATATTTGATAGTCTGAGCTCACTTATTCTTGGTGCTTTGCTGTTTGGCGGCCCATCCATCCTGCCAAACTTAAGGCGACTTAAGTGGGTGCTTAAGCAGTCTCATTGATGTCTTGGGTGCAGGAAAAATTATAAGAAAATGTTGTTTTTTGTTCAGCAAATATGTTGTGATACATCAAGCATATGATTTAGATCGCATGTTAAAAGAAAATTACTTAAAGCTCAATCCTATGCATGCGTAGACAGAAAAAAAGCCAATAACTCTCAGCATGCCCCTGCCAGCATAGCTGGCTGGGGCATGCTGGGAGTTGTAGGCCTTTTTTCTGTCTAAATTTACATAGGATTGCGCTCTTAGATAACTGGTAAAAGCAGCACAGTTATCACAGGAAGTACTACAGAATCTGAGATAGACTTGAAGACATGTCATTGCACTGGAAGCAACTTATTTCGTGCTTCTGATACACAAGGAACTTTATATTGTGTGTATCCATTTTATACTTTCAACAACCCATCTAAATTGATTTGGAACTGAAGCAGAGAGTGACTTGCCTAAAGCCCCTCTCAGTGAATTGATCACTGAGCTACAATTTAAACTCTAGTCCCATAGTCAAACTTCAACAATATCCAGTGGATGAGATGATTCTAGATGTTGTCAAGTATGATGAGCTGACAAATTACCGTAAGCTCTGCCCATGCAGTCAATACGTATCAAGTTCGCATCTTCAGTTAAAGTTGCATCTTCAGTGCAACAGCATATAAAGTTTGCATCTTCAGATCCTCTACTCATCGCTTTTGCCCAGAACCAGGCTGGGCCGAAGTTGGGAGCCCAAGCCTCTGTGGTCTAGATGGGAGCCTCTGCAAGCCAAACTGGGCCCACGATCCAGACATTCCCCATCCCTGTTTTATGGCATGTGCTCTTCAGCCCTGTGCAGGGTGTGTGTGTGTGTGTGTGTGTGTGTGTGATGCATATATAGATATACAGTAATACCTTGGATTGAGAGCATAATTCGTTCCGGAAACGTGCGTGTAATCCAAAACACTCTTATATCAAAGTGAGTCTCAGGCGGGTGTGAGCGGGGCCGATTTCGGCCTGCTACACCTGCTCGAGGCAAACGGTTACATCCCTACGACTTGTCTTGCAAGACCTTGCTCGTTTATCAAGTCAATTTTTAAAAAATGTTTTTGCTTGTCTTGAAAAACGCTCTCAGACCAAGTTACTTGAAATCCAAGGTATTACTGTATATGTGTGTGTAGGGGGGGGGGGAAGTATAACATGGAAAATAAAATAAATATGTAGTGTGCATAGAGGGGCATTCTAAAATTTAGTTGCCCTCTCGCTTCAGTGATACAGACCAAGGAAAGTATGCTGGCTGTATAATTTGTCCCAGAGTTATGCCTTATCTTTGAGTCTCCTTGTTTGTTCTCAACACTCTTGTTGAATTCTGGAGTAGAAAAGCTGAGAATTTTCTTTGCTTTGTTTACTGCCACCTCATATTGAGTCAGTAATTCTTTGTAGAATAACTAACAGAGAAATTGGAGGCTTTAGAATAACTGCTTCCCTATTCTTGTGGGCAGAAGATTTAGCAGGACTTTAGTCTGTTCCATTAAGAAACTGGGCAGTTTCATTTCCTGTATCATTTTGTCTTCTCAGAGAGGAAGGACACATTGATTTTTGGATGCTGTTTTGCCCTGATCTCCAAACCATGGCTCCATAGGAGAGGTATGGGTTGGGTTAGGCACGATACCCAACCATGGTTTGTTGCTGTTTGAATGGGCCTTTAATGAATCTTGGGCACAAAGGTTTCCTCCTCCCCTTCTGTGCAGCAATTACTTCCCTCCTTCCCCTTCTGGTGTGCAGCTAACCAGTTTGTTATTCATCCAGAATGGCGAATTATGGTTTGTGTTTGCACTGCAAACCAGGACTACAAATAATGGCTGGCTCCTGGCTTCCAGCCATGGCTGCAGGGCTAGAACAACCCATTATTTGCTGTAAACCAGGGTGTGAAGGAGGGAACTACAGCATGGTAGGAGAGAAGGGAGTGTGAAAGGGTCCTTCTATGTCTCATTCACACACCATGAAATCA
This sequence comes from Shinisaurus crocodilurus, assembly GCA_021292165.1. NCBI lineage: Eukaryota > Metazoa > Chordata > Lepidosauria > Squamata > Shinisauridae > Shinisaurus > Shinisaurus crocodilurus. The sequence goes on from JAHFWL010000882.1 coordinate 91,291, forward strand.
TGGTTTGGCATTGCATCGGACGCTTCTTCAAATCCAGTAAAACACCATTATGAATTCAAAACTGAATCCATGAAGCTTAAAAGTTCAAACTGCCTTACCATACTGTGTTTGTTTCTTGGAGAACAATGCCAGCTTTTAAGATTTGAGGAAAAAAAGAAGAATAAAATGTTTGAGAGGGACGTTTTTAAAATACCATGTATTCCAGCTGGGAAATTGCAGCTTTTTGTAGGTGGTGATGTGTAGGTGGATATCGGCCTTTTAGCTTGAAGAGTGCTGTGTCTTCAGTGTTGTTTTTGCTTCTAGTTTCAAAAGGAGCTTTAGGGACATGTGTGGCTTCAAGACAGAATCTAAGGGCTTTTGTATATGAGCCACCACTTTACCGAGGCTTCTGCTTCTGGATTCTTTGCAGGATTAAGATCGGCTCCTTTACACATGTTTTCCCCCAGGGTTTTTCTTTCTCTGCCTTCCTATTTGTTCCATTACACAACCACTAGGTGGCACTGTGGTATAGCAGAATTCCACAATTACACTAGGGTTTCATTCAGTCATTTCCAAACAATACCAAACTTTCCTCAATCTAAAAAAAAAAAAAGCCACAGAAGTGGTTGCAAGGAACAGCAGAGGCCCTGGAGAATGACAACATCGTGTAAAACACCTTCAAACTACCATGAGTGAGGAATCAGGAGCGCACAATAAATGCCGCAGAACCTGGAAAAAAGCATGTGTAAAGGAGCCGATTTTAATCCCACAAAGAATCAGGAAGCAGAAGCCTCGGTAAAGTGGCGAGTTAAAAGCCTCATGAAGAAAAGCCCTAGTATATTCAGCACTGAATTATAGGCTAATTTCCAATTTGCTTCCTCCCTGAACCTTTGAGAAGGACAATGATACTGGTGTAGGGGACAGTTCACCAGGAACTTGTGTATGGCTCTCCTCTTTCTTAGTCGGGCTTGCAGAGGAGAACTTCCCAGTTTTTTTTGCCCAGAAACATCTGACTAAGCAATGACACGCTTTAGCTATATAGGCGAACAAAGTGACTAATTCAGCATTCTGATTTGCAAATATTTCATTCACAAAAGCAACCACTGGCTCGTTTAAAGGAATAATATCAGTACAGCTGTCCAAAGTAGATTTGGAAGAACAAAGTTGTTTTGTCTAAAAAAACAAAAAAAGATGTTGGAGAGGCATTTGGCTTTTCAGAATTGCATCAAACTAAATGCCATAGTGTAAAATAACCTGTTCAATTTGAGGAAAAATAAAGTAATTGGCAGATATTTGAGAAAGATCAAGAGATTGCTTTGCTTCAATGCAACGAAGATTCCTTGTGGAAGATAAGGCTACCAATAGCCGCTAGTCAGGGTGGATATATCTTACCTCCCGTATCAGAGACAGTATACCTCTCAATACCAGTTGCTGGGGAACATGAGTGGGAGGGGGCTGTTACGCTCATGTCCGCTTGTGGGCTGCCCAGAGGCATCTGGCCACTGTGGGAACCAAATGCTGGACTAGATCGGCTTTTGGTCTGACTCAGCAGGGTTCTTATGTTACACAAGTAAACAAGACTAAACAAGGGCAAGTAAAGTAGATAAACTTGTTCTTAAGTAAACAAGACCAAGAATTTAATTTCAATCCATGGCGACCGAACTGCCAATTCACTTGCTCTACCAGGCATGTCTGTCAGGACGGAAGGGGGTGTGGGGTGGGTGGGTAGTATTTTCCCTTTTCCTTTAGCCTTTTATGGCAGTTTTCTTCTTTCAACTTTCCCTCCCATTACTCTCAGTGGAATGGAAATAAACGACACCTAGTTGTCCCACCCTCTCCCTGAACGCCTTGTTTTTGCCCGCTCACCCCCATGAAGCAGAGGAGCACAGCGGTGGACAGTCCTGCTGCCGCACAGAGGGGGCTTCTCTGGGCAGACCTCCTGCACCCACAGACCTCCCTCTTGGGTGGAGGAGGACTTTGACTAGATCCCATGCTCCCTGGGAGGGCATCCTTGCTGCCTTAAGTCTTGGTTCCGCTGTGATCTTCTCTGTGTGGCTGAAGCCTAATTCTGACTAAGGTGGTAAACCAATATCCAGGCTGTACCATTTCAGATTTTAGGTAGGTCCTTCCAGGACTGAATCCTCCTCTATATTGAAAATCAGCATGTGGGTGGGGGAAGAGGAAGCTTGGCGTAGGACCTTCTCCTCTGACAGCTAGCTTTCTATGTGAAGGGAGGAGTGTAGGTATTTCATAGTTTGTGTGTGTGGAGGAGCATTGCCATATGGACCCCCGTCTGTAGTCTGCAGCAGTACAGTCCGGACACTGGTTTGCCACCTCAAGTCCGAGCTCGGCTTACGTCACAGCCCAAGCGCACTGAGCCTTGGACAGCGTGCCTCCCCACTGCTGCCGCAGTTACACCCGGCCATCCTAGCAAGGCAGAGTCATTTTAAGAATCTGCCTCATTACAAGCAACTGTTTGTATTTCTACTTTCCTTTCCCTCCCTCCCTCCCTCAGATCAACTCAGATCAACTCCTTTAGGGGTAAGGACCTTACTTTTAGGAAAATCTGCTGCCATGGGGATGGGAAAGAGCATCTGGATCCAACCACCTGCCCTCTTGCTTCAGCTGCATGTGTTTTTCTTCCAGCCCATAGATACCCTTCTCTTCCCATGTCGCCTCCACCAGAAAAGCAACCCACTATGTATTAAAATTAAAATACTGGCACTGCAGAAAACCTTGATACTGTCGTTGGGCATATTATAATTATGTGCTGGTGGAAGGGCTTCAGCTGTGCTGATTCTGTATTTGAGGCCTCTGCTCTTGACCATTCCTATAGGGCAGGGCTCTCCCAACCTTGGGTCCCCAGATGTTGCTGAACTACAGCCCCCAGAATCCCTTGCCATTAGCCATGCTGGCTGGGTATACTGGGAGCTGTAGGCCAGCGACATCTGGGGACCCAAGGTTGGAGAGCCCTGCTGTAGGGGGAGAAGAGAGGTATTGAAGAGTATACACACTCCCAGACTGTTCCTCTGTGCTTCAAGAATGACCCTGAGAATAAGGAATGCAAAACAGTTTGTAAATCTGGAGTCTAGAATTTCTAGGAATTGCACTGTCCTGTCACCTAGAGTCTTACCTATTTTCCCCTGTAAATGTAATGTCATTTTTCTTTATAAAAATCCAAAGATTCATGGACTGTTGTGATTATCATTATTGTTGAATCGGGGCCGGTGCTCTGTGAGCAACGTAATAAAAGGCATTATATTCCTAGGTACAAGTGCAGGCTAGTAAATGGTACACTGCAGTCATTAGATTAATTGAGCTGCTGTGTTTGGGGACAGCAATTATTGTAAGGAAAAAGCTTTGGCTGTCTTTATTAGGCTCTGGGGAGGTACATGAGAAAACTCTCTAGATGGTTTTGTAAAGGAGTGAAAATTAGTCTCAAAATCTTCCAGTGCCACATGATGCTGTTGATTGATAGATATTTGATATACACAAACTAGCATCTTTATATATTTAATATCTTGAACAATTTATTGAAGTGAACAGAACAGTTGTGATCAATTTAACTTAAACATATGAAAACACTATCTAGAAAGTTGTGCAAGAGAGCTTTGAAGTGTGTTCTCCCTTTCTTACCATTCCAGGCTTATGAAAAAAGGTTCCCTACGTGCCCTCTCATTCCCATGTTTGTAGGCAGTGATACTGTGAATGAATTCAAGAGCGATGACAGGGCTGTCCATGTGATTGAAAGGCGCTGTAAACTGGATGTAGATGCACCACGACTCCTGAAAAAGGTAACAGGATTTGGTTTAGTTGGATGCTGTTATGGACTGGAAGGGGAGTGACTTTTCCTACTGGTAGACCCTTTCTTTACCAGGCTTCACCCCCCCAAAAAAGAATTACTGAAAGGCTGCCCCCAGTCTGGATGAATCTCCTGATAGGCCCAGCTCTGTCCAGCTGCTTGGAGAATTTCTGAGCCCTATTGCCAAGGATGCTTCCCTTCAGCCCAACTCTAGAAAAAATAAAAAGAAAGGTGCTTTGGATTTTCTTGCCCAAAGCCTAAAGACACAGCAACACCCTCATGAAAATCCTAAGAACACAAATCGTAGTTCTGTAACTATGTGGGGAAGAGTTTAGTGAGAATTCCCTTTTTAAAACAGTGTAGCCAAATGTCCAAATATAAAGCGTTTATTTCTGGAAAAAGAGAAAGGAATGAGGGAAGACATCTCTCTCGCACGCACGCACGCTCACACTCTCACACACAGGCATGCACGCGCACACACACGCACCCCCCCCAAATAAAGTCACTCTAACTTAGCTAGTTACATATTGCCTATTTGAGTAGCATCTTGGATTCTAGAGCCTATGCAGAGTGCATTGCATAGAGGATAATCTGGGAGAGCATCTTGGCCTCCAGTTAGACGGTATATGGAAGGCTCACCAGGAGCGAGCAAACTTTCTTTTGTGGGAATCTGAGTGCAGTAAAAGTTGGCCCTTTAGAGACTGGTTGAACAAAACAGCAATCATGAGTAGCCTCCATTTCTGTAGTCAGTAGTCTAATCTGAACATTGGTGGCGGAACCCACTTTCCTAACAACTCCATACCTATATCTCAAAAGATGCTGCCAGTTAGAACCAGTTAGCCTATTCTAAAAAAAGAGCTTTCTGGATGTGTTTTGGTGAACTGGAAGTTGAGAAGCCTATTCAGACATCCCATCCAACTTACCAGGTGCTCTAGGGGGCACTGTTGAGCTTCATCAATAGGGGTTTGTCACAGAGGCCTTAATTATCTGCAAGGCTTCTTCCTCTTAACCTAATCTCCGCTCTTCTCTCAGATTGCAGGGGTAGATTATGTTTACTTTATTCAAAAGAACTCCTTGAACAGACAAGACCGCACTTTGCACATAGAGGCCTACAATGAAACTTTCTCAAACAGAGTTGTCATTAATGAACACTGCTGTTACACGGTGAGTGGAAGTTGAGCTTAATCTTCAGATGTTTCAATAGAGGTCTGCTTTTGGTTGCTCCTAGATAAGGATTATATTACACATAGTGGTTCCTATCACTTTTCAGCTGGTAAACTTGCATCAAACAATGTTCTTGAATGTTCTTATTTTGGTCAGAATCCCTCAGTACTGAATATGAAATAATCTGTCATATTTAGCAGACTGTGCTCAGACAGTACAAACATATGGAGTATTAGGACTGGTGTGTGTTCAGAAGTCTGAACACTGCATTTTCATTCTGGTTTAAATCAGCGCATACCTTGGCATGTGCTTAAACTCCTTTTTGATAGCTTGTTGGTGGCAGGTCATAGCTAAGATGACCAATTCTTGTACCAATGTCTGTTAAGCTTGCAGACATCCCTAGTTTTGTGATTATTTTTTTATTATTATTATTTTAAAGAAAAGCTAACGTATAAAGCAAGATTTGGGTAATATCCAATAGTGCCTGTGCACTTGCGGGACCCACCACTGGTGCAACAGGACATTTGTGGTTCTAAAAATAACCTGAAACAAGTGGAAATGCTCATTTCCAGAACGAGGCAGGTTAGTGGAGCTTGTTGAAGGGAGATCTGTTGTCCTGATCCAGAACAGTCTTTTTGGTCCCGGGGTTATTTTTAGAAGTGCAAAAGCCCTGTTGCACAAGTGGTGGGTCCCACGAGCACAAAGAAACCAGCAGAGGCAGAGCTGCCCTGTTGGATACTGCCCAAAGTGTTTTACAATGTGCAAGAGTTTTCATTCTTGGCAACTGAAATTGATCCAAGGAGGATTGAACATGTATACCTTGAAATATTGCAGCTTTCTCTAAATTGGTCCTGCTTATACATAGATAGGAAGGCAGGCACTGATGGAGAAGAGGGAATCTCTGAGGTACACATAAATCCTAATGCATTTTATTAAGCCTAATGCATCTTGAATTATCTCCAGGGACACTGGTAAAATGAAGTAGCGCTATTTCCTGTGTGTTCACTTTGTAGCAAGGCACATACGAAATACCATTGCTTTGTTTCACCAGTCCTTCTATTTAAGGATTGTTTGAAATACATTTTTTGTGTACCTTAAAGGCTCCCTCTTCTTTCATTTGGGCTTAAACACTTCTTTCTGTATATGGGTGAATAGAAATGTTGCTCAGTCACATGCAAGTCATAGGAAGGCCCTTATTTATGATGATGGTACATTCAGAGAGTACCATATTAAAACAGGTGTGGGTAGACTTCAGGCTTGCAGGATCGACTTCATTTTTTAAATTAGATCCTTGAGGTCCACCAGCCCAAGCCAGACTCAAAGTAGTGGCTCAGGAGGAGGGTGGAGCTTGATGCAAAGTGATGACTCAGAGGAAGGAGCCAGTTGCCTACTGCACCCCATGAGCCATACACTGGGATAACCTGCATATACAAGTACAAATAATTTAGTGTGTGATGGTGTGTCAAAGTCTTGTTCCTATTAAATAACTGGGAGCCAGAAACTCATGCTGATCTACTGAAAATTATCTGATGATCTACTTTCTCTCTACCCCTGTTTTAAAATGTCCTTACTGCATGCACAGCCTGTAGGGCATGTAGTGGTAGTCTCTGACAGCAGGGGCACTGGCATGCTGCTAACAGAAGTAGACAGATGATACATGTGCTAGGATCTGTACATGCAAGTCAGGATCTAAACATCGCTCTCCTTTCATACTGCCATTGGTGCCTTTTTGCAGCCTGCATACAAGGCATGTAACATCTAAATCAGTGTTCTCCAACCTTGGGTCCCCAGATGTTTTTGGCCGACAACTCCCAGCATTTATTTATTTATTTATTATATTTTTGCCCCACCTTTTTTCCTGCAAGGAACCCAAGGCGGCTTACATAATCCTCCTCCTTCTCTCCATTTGATCCTCACAACAACCCTGTGAGGTAGGTTAGGCTGAGAGTCAGTGACTGGCCCAAAGTCACCCAGTGAGTTTCATGGCCGAGCGGGGACTAGAACCTGGATCTCCCGAGTCCCAGTCCAACACTCTAACCACTACGCCACACTAGGCTACGCTGGCTGGGGCATGCTGGGAGTTGTAGGCCAAAAACATCTGGGGACCCAAGGTTGGAGAACACTGATCTAAATGAACACTTAATCTGTCCCTTTTAGCTTTCTGAAGATCAAAATTGCTTGATATATGAGCTGTTCATTCTTAAGAATAGGAGGGTATTGCTCTTTCACATCCACCCTTTGTTAAGATGGCCCTCTATCTGAGGAGTGTGTCCCCAGTCCATGGGGAGGTGGGCATGGCACAAGATCATCAAGCCACAGGGGATCTAGTAAGAAGGGATACTTCTCCCTCATAATAATACAGTACCTAAAATATTAAACTGGGATATGCCTTGCCAATAGTATTACTAGCAGGATCCCTGTTATGTAGATTTCTCGCCTCCGCTTTAGATGATCCAAAGGCTGAAATACGGGCAGCCCAATTAACTGGCCAATATGTTGGTTCAGGAGAATCTAAATGCCAGTCTAAAACAGTCATATTAATCAGGTCTGGTGTCTGTATATTTTTTTTTTAGTGGTCTAGACACCAAAGCTGAAGAATATAGCTTCCATCTTTTCAAAGATAAGGGAGCTTTAGACAGCTCCTTCTCTCCTGAGAGGTGACAGCTTCTCAGCAGTCACTAAAGCTCTTCTCTGCTTATGATTAAAGCAAAGAATCAAATTGAAAGCATCTTTGAGGAGGAAGAAATAAGAGTAGTGAATGGCATTTTGGATAGTAAAATCCAATTTAATTCTGGCTGCTTACCTAAAGCACTTGATATTCATATAGAATTGCTTTAGAAGAATATAACATAATGGCTGGGTTCACAACATGATAGGCATGAGTGTGAGTTCAGTATGGGTTGTCATTGAACTGTGGGTTGTTGTGTTGTGTGAACCCAACCATGCTAACAAACCATGGTTTGTTAACCATGAACAACCCACAAAGAGAACCCCTGGTTTGTTGTTGGATTGTGAACTATGGGCCTGTTCACATATCACAACAAGCCACTGAGGGTTAATTCACCTGCGGGGCTCTGAGATGTGCACCAGCCACCATTTTGAATATGCAAACCATGGTGGGGGCACACCATAGCTTGTCATGTCATGCAAACCCAGGTATTGTAGGTTATTTGAGGGTTAAAAACCCTTGGATAACCCTAGAACAACCCATGGGAGCACTTCTGGAGTACTATGCAAGGAATTAATTTAGCAAGCTACCAGGAGTCGGCTCTCCAAAAGTGAAAATGACAGATCTCAACTTGCAGCCTTATTTTATGAAGATTTAGGTGAGCTTTATATTGATTTCAGTTTGGCACACTTAACTCTGCATATGATCAGGTTGTTAAAATGATTATACCTTGACTTAAGCAAGACACAGTTTAATTCCTTCCTATATGGCACTTGTCAGGCAGCTTTTGTTGAAACTCTTGTACTTGCATGTATATCAGGTGTAACTGCTGAAATGCAGGAAATAGCCAGCTACTTGTATCTTGCCTTCTCAGATCTTGAAATGGGACTAAAAATCAGGAGAACTGCAAACTAATAAAATGTGAATTTTACAGAGTCCACCATCTTCTAAGATAGGGGCAGGCAACTTGTGGCCCTTCAAATGTTTTGGCCTATGGCTCCCATCATCCCTCACCATTAACTATGGTGTCTAGGGCTGATGGGAGTTGTAGGCCAAAGCATCTGGAGTTGCCCACCCCTGTTCTAAGACCATAGAGCATATTGCTATTTTCAAATCTGTCTCCTCAACGAAGAACCTTTGGTCACAAGCCATTGTGTTTTGTATTGCATATTGATGCTCCAAAAAAGCAGCAATATATATATATATAGTATACCATACTTCAGAAATAACAGTGCTTGTGATCAGACTTTTTTATATATATACTATGTGCCCACCTTTGTTTCTTAACTCTCTAGGTGCACCCAGACAATGACGACTGGACATGTTTTGAGCAATCTGCAAGCCTTGACATTAAATCTTTCTTTGGCTTTGAAAGCACAGTAGAAAAGATTGCCATGAAACAATACACCAGCAATATTAAAAAGGTGAGCTTTCGGGTTTGTAGGTCCCTGGCCTGCTAGCTCATATCCAAGCACGTATTGGTGTCACTTCTGGATACTGGGAAGATTGGGAGTAATTTTGAACCCACTTGGGATTTATCTTAGTGAGAATTGTCCTGGTATGGCTTTGTAGTCTGTGGTTGCTCTCATCCTCTACTGGTGGGTCATTCTAGTCTGAATGATATTGACAACTCCGTTCATGTTGGGAACAGAGGAGCCTGAGTATAATGCAACTTCCCCAGAAGCCTTGTGTCCATACAAATGCACTGACTAAAGAATTGCCTTGCTTTCAAAGGGCAAAGAAATAATAGAGTACTACCTGAAGCAGCTTGAAGAAGAAGGTATACTGTATATTCCTCGTTGGAGTCCCCCTATAAAATTTACATTTGAACGTAGTGCATCTCATGCAAGACGGTCACTGTCCCCTCCAATCAATATACCTGAAACTGCCATCAAGGAGGGACTAAGCCCTAAAGAAATCAACACTTGCAACAGTGCATCAGATCCCACAGCTGGAACACCTGATGGTGAGTTGTTTCCCTGTCCTGCTCTCTTAGCCAGCTATTTTGAGTGTATCTGTTATAATCTCAGCTGGCTTCTAATGATACAGGCAAGGAGTCTGTGTATCTGTGCTGAAAATATCCAGTGTTTTGAAGTTGAACTACTTGGTCTAAGCTGCACAGAGTAAATTGTACAAGCAAGTAAAATTGTAGGGCTGTTTTCAGGAATAAAATCTGTAGATAGCAGAATTGTATTGACTGAGGACTTGGGTGCAGAAAGAAGGCACCTGGTATTGCCTGGGGTTATGCGGAGCCCCTGATGGTTAGAACTGTTGGAAGAAAAGCAGTTCAGCTGGAAACGGTTACCAAAGTTAACTTTTCTCAGATTCAGCAAAGGCTTGAACATGGCAACTTGCTCTGTGAATGACAAATGAGTGCTTCCACTTGAATTATGTGTACAGAAAACAATTTGTCAACTGACCTGCTAATCATTGCCTCTAATAGCATTGTGTAAATACCATTTCAGACAAGCTAGATGCAGACTACATCAAGAGGTATCTGGGCGACTTGACACCACTTCAGGAAAGCTGCCTCATCAGGCTTCGGCAGTGGCTCCAGGAAACACACAAAGGCAAAGTAAGAATCTGTGTCTCTGCTTGGCTTCCTGTCCATGAGGACAGTGTATAGCATGCAAGAAGCTCTGGCAGAATGTCAACAATCCATCCAAGGGGATGGACATTTTTACATAAGTTGGCCTTGAACTAATTTGAACCTGATACTTTTAGTTTTCTGTGGGCTAGAAAAGTCTAATCTTCAAATCTACTTCCCAGAGTGCAGAGTCCAGATGCTTTTATACTTAAAGAAAACAAAGCTTTGGCTTGGTAGCCTAGAGACCCTTTCCTATGCTAAAGGTTATGCAATGTCTACAAATTAACCAGTTTTGCTATGTCCCATGAGGGGATTTACTCTGCTGCTGCAAGGCTAGTTGATAAGGAGGATTTGCCCCATTAACCAATGCCATAGCATTCTCACTGTGCAGAGTGTTTGAAAGCACACCAGAATACATGCATGTTCATAATGTATGGCATGTTGATACAGTCTAAAAGTTAATGAAGGCCAGTTACCCATGGAAATACATCTTTCCCACAGACAGCCAAGCTCAAATTTCCTATCTCTTTTTTTCTTTCCTGGATAAGAACTTGTAAAGGTGTGTGTGTGTGTGTGTGTATGTTTGGGGGTGGGGGTAGGGATTTTACAATACAGGCTGACTTACTATATGATTGTAAGATTGAAGAGAAGAAAATAAATCTTCCATTCACCTCTCCTCCTCCCTCAGTATATTACCGTACTTTCAGGCAAATCAGTCTTGTTTACTCCTAGGACTTCCAGTTTCTATCTTAAAGTAAAATGCCATAGCTAAATCTAATTTTGTTTTCAAAACCATAGGTCATGAGAAGAACAGAAGAAGTTAATACACTACATTTAAAACCATTGCTAAGTTCAGAAAAAAACTACTAAAGCATAAGCAAATTTAATGAAATGCATTTTGATTCTAATCATGATAATGTTACTTTAACATCTAAAACGTCTGCTGTAATTTAACTGCATTAGCAGCAGACACACACGAAAAGATGTTTTAAGCATCACATCTCTTAGCCAGTAAATATTTTCTGCTGTAGAGGTCAAGAGTTGACTATTTTAAAATCTGGGCTAAGTATTTTGTTCTAACAGTTATGTAAATTGCACATATAGCGCTCTTGTTTGTTCCATCCCTAACTTTTATCCTGCCTGTTTTACAACTTCAAAATCTCATTACTTTTCAAAGTTACTTAGTGCTGTGATGTCTCAATTTAACTCTGTTATCCACTGCATATCAAAGCTCCAAGTGCTTGCCATTCTCCCACCCACACCCCCCATACTTTTTATAACTGTCTTGCCTGATCGATTTAACCTATTTTTCTTGGATTAAACTAAAGAAATTGTGGCTCTTTTTCTAGCTGATTTTTCTGACAATATCCTTACTGTGTTCAGCTGTTATTACCCAACTTCAGTCTAACAACTCATCTCTTCTTTCTTTCTTTCCTTTTTTTTTTTTTAAACTCGGTCTGGTACTAGATAACATAAAGTACGTAATGTTATCAGGACAACCTGGAACATTATGAAAGCAGTCAGTAGTCCTCTAACGCAAACACAGAAAAGCAAACGTACATTTTATTTGCAAAGAATACTTAAAATTAGGCAGTGAAGCAAATTGAGTGAAAACAGTCATGCTTTGTCCTTCTCCAGCTCACTTGTCTTACTGTTGGTCTGTGGACAGCAATGCCGGGGGGGGGGGGGGGGCTTCTGTGTTCTTCCCTCACCATCCATAAAAGGGGATTAATTGAACAAGGACTACTAAAGATCTCATCCAGATTCTTAATCCCATTTTGTGTGCATGCACTCATCCTTGTGAATAGGAATCGATCTTCCCTTAAGTGAGTGCTTCCTGTTATTGCTACTAGTATAGGCCTTACTTTTTTATAGCAGAAAACATAAAAACCCCTTTAAAAGGAACCTCAGTCTTGCTCTTTCCTGCTTCCTTCATCTTTTCTTACCCAAACCTCATGAAATCTGTAGAGGAGAGTCTGTTTTATGATGGACACCTTCAATAGATCTGCTGTTATTTTATGTCTCTGGAATTGTGATGTAAAGACCTAAGTGGAAGTAGTTTTTCATCATTATTTCTGTACTTCCTGTGTCTTCCTCCTCTGTGAGCGAGAGAGAAGACAGTACTTACTGCTTCTAAGACAGTACCTGCTATGACACATGAGCTTCTGAGGACAAACCATACAGTACTCATATTACATTGTATTATCTCATCTCAGATACTGACCTGATTCGCTCATAACAACAAACCATGGTTTACTTAACCATGGTTTGTTGAATCGTGAGTTACCATTAATGTTGTTAACCACAAGCAAGCCACAAAGAGAACCCATGGTTTGTTGTTGGGTTGTACACTGTGGGTTGTTTAAAGCATAGGTTGTCGTTATGTGCAAACCAAAATTGCGGGTTGTTCATGGGGTGCTTCATCAGCCTACAGAGGCAGCAGGCAAGAAGGGTTAAAAAAAAAAAAAGGCCTCTTTACATGCAAGTACTGCAGTATCTCATAGGCAGGTGAGATACAGGGAGGGAGCAGGCGAGGGAGGGAGGGAGGGAGGAGGGAAATAAACAACCCAGGGACTGAGAACCCAGGGACTGGCTTGTTTGATTGTCTGCCAGACAAGCCATGGGTAGGGCAACAAACCATGTTTTAAATAAACCATGGGTTAGCATTGCATGAAAACCAGGCCGCTGAGTAGGCATTTTTCTTAGAAGGACAGGATATACATTTTAATACAAATATAAATCAGAATTATTTCTATTCTGCATACATTTATGAATGACTGATCTTAAGATGTCTCAATAATTAATCAAGCTGACAACCCCAGGTTGTTGGGTTTTTTGTTTGTTTGTTTTTGCAGTGAGGGTGGAAAACTGATACTTCACAGCTTGCCAAAGGCAAATGAAATGTACTTCCACTGTATTAGATACTTTGGAGTCAGCTAGTTTTTAACTTTCATCACTGATGACCACCTTTTACAGATTCCAAAGGACGAGCACATCTTAAGGTTCTTGCGTGCTAGAGACTTCAACATTGACAAAGCCAGAGAGATCATGTGCCAGTCATTAACATGGCGCAAACAGCATCAGGTAGACTACATTCTGGACACTTGGAACCCTCCTCAAGTACTGCAGGATTACTATGCAGGAGGCTGGCATCACCATGACAAAGGTATAGTAGCAGGTTTATGGAAGGCATTTCATAGGGGGAGCTTCTGAGCACCTGCCAGATGGGAAGGTATGTTTTGTCTACTCAGGTGCTTTAGGTCCATGCAGCTTACAAAAAGGAAGCTGACATTCCAGTGATACTGACCAGCTTGTCCAAATTATTTGATCATTTTAAAGTGCTTAAACTTGCTTGTCGAACTGTGCTCTAACTGAACTGTGAAGTTCTGTTAGAGCAAAATTATAAAGCATCTAGATATAGCAGAAGGCACCACATTGGGGTACTGAGCAGCTGGAGAGTTAGAGAACTGCAGTATGCTCACAAGAACTTCTTTTGACTCACATTCAGACCTCTTTTCAGACTTTATGTACATACACAACTGGGGGCCTGCCGAGCATAACAGATAGAGCAATGGAGTGGCCCGCTACTTTCTACTTAATATTGCTTATTTTGCACCAATGCTGTACAAAATGTTGTTTTGCTAACAAAGGATGTAATGAAATTACATTGTAATCTTTGTAAAAAGATAGAAAAGAGGGCAGTAAGAGATCCAAAAGCATAATGCAAGTGCATCTTCCAAGAATTTAGTATGCACTCTTCTGCTCCCATAAGCAGCTTGTGGGGAGGGAGGGAGGGAGGGAGGGAGGGAGGGAGCAAGATCATATCCTTCATCGATGTTTTTCTTAGCCAAAACTCTGCCATACTGGATCAAATGAAGCTAACTGTGGGTTGTCATGATGTATGAACTGGGCCACTCACTCATTCTACATTTGTTGAAAAAAGTAAGAAAATGAATTGGTGACCTTTGCTGCTAAAAATAGTACTTTAAATAAAATATTGGTACTCCTTGTTAAAATTACTCAGGCCCTGAAAGTTATGCTTCAACGGTAAATGTTGGCATTAATATATATTGGAATCCTGACAACATCAGCTTGACTTTGAAAAATAAATAAATCTAGCCCTCATAATGGAGAGAAACACCAAGAAGGTGTGCTGGTGGCTTTTATAGAAACCCAAGTTACTAAGCAAGTACTGATAAGTTACAGTTACCCACATAAAAAGTAAGGGCCTCCTAACGAATCCTTTGTGTATATGAGCATAAGGAAGTAACTAAAACCAGTTGTCCCTGCTTTTTGTTTAGATGGGCGTCCACTGTATGTGCTGAGACTTGGCCAGATGGATACCAAAGGTTTGGTGCGAGCTCTTGGGGAAGAAGCCTTGCTTCGCTATGTAAGTGCCTTAGATGTAAGTGGGTTTGGTAGAGAACACGGTGTTCCCATTTTATTGCTCTGTGTTGTGCTAGAATGAAGAGCACACTGTCGTTGTCTTCAGCAGTCTGTGTTCATTTTGAACAGATCTTGTTCTGCCAAAACATGTTTGCTTTTTTGTTTTTGTTGAAGGTCTGGTCTCTACGTGTGGGAGGATGACGTGTTAATCCTGAGGTGGCAGAATGGCCTGCACCACTTCTGACTGCAGATGGGGATGTTGCTTTTTAAAATGTTCCCCATATGGTGTATTTTTTTAAAACCAGCAACAACTCTGCAAGCATGCAGAATAGAAACAAAAACAAAACTCATATCGGGGAGAAGTTCTAAGCCAGCCTCTCACTGCTTTGCTAGTTTTCTGTTTACTGGGAGTTTTGATTTTAGGGAGCATTCAACAATGTGATCTCCCACCTGCAGTCTGAATGATACAGTCCACTCTACTGCCTCATTTTGCAGTATGTGGAGACCAGGCTGAACCATAGATGGGTGACAAAAAGATTCAGGCTTGGCAGTTTTCTGCATTTCTGTGCTGGGGCAGCTGTTGCTGCTTTCAAGCAGCATTTTAAACTAGCTTCTCTGCTTTTTCCACTGTTCCTAAGCTATTGAACAACTCATCTGCTTTCAAAATAACACTTATGCCCACAGGAAAATAGTTAGCAATTGGCACTCTTTCTTTCTATTCTCAGTGCCATCAACTTGTGGAAAATATGGTGAGCTTTGCATGTGATACAATTACACTCGAACTGCCATCCCATGGTATATGAGAGACAATGAAAATGGCAGATGGAATTCATCATTGGTATTTCACTATTGTGGGAGGGAATAACCCCAATTATGCTTAAACAAAGCTGGTAGTAAATTAGCTAACACTGCTCAAAGATAATTGCAGATAGGTTCTTGTGACATCATTACACTCAAATGTCAAACAAACATAACAGAAGGGATCACTGGGTAAAAATAAAACCAAGAAAATTTTAAATGGTCCTCTGCTGCTTATTCACTTATGTGCTCTTTGAGTGCTGCCTCCATTTTTGCTCACCTTTTTACAGTATAGAAGTGAAAAGCTTAAAATAACAAACTGATCTGGAACAGAAAAGAGAGATGAATCGTGCAGTTCCATATAGTAAGTCCATTGAGTTCAGTGGGACTTATTCCCTGGAGAGTATAGGATTGCAGCCTAAGGTTAAGATTCTTAGATAAGAGATGAAGGCAGCATGTATGTCTAAAGTCTTTAAAATCAGTGAACTGGCAAAATATGAACATGGAATTTTTGTCTCTTTCTTCAAATACTGAGAATTACTGAAAAACACCCACTTAAAGCTAAAACACCCAATTAAAGCTAAAATTGAAGCATCTCTATTGCCCAGAGTTCATCGATGGTCACTCTGCAACAGCATCTCTGCAAAATCCCTCTCTCTCTCCTGTGTGTGTGTTTGTGCAGGTTCTCTCTATAAATGAAGAAGGACTGAGAAGGTGTGAAGAAAATACAAAAGTATTTGGAAGACCTATAAGGTAAAGGAGCGTAGTTAACATTCTGCCACTCATTCTGTTTCATTCAAATCTAGAGATAGTCCATGCTCATCAGGATGGTGTTTTGCTGTCCAATGTCCTAAGATTATGATTCCTAGGGTTAACTAAGAGGACCTACTAATAAAACTCCTATATCAGCAGGGCCTACCTGTCATACATATTGTATAGTGCCCACAGACTCATGGTCTATAAGGCTCTGGCAGCCCACACATTGTGCATGAACTAGTCTCTAGAAAGCAGAATCCTTGAAGAGAAACTATTGTCCAAAACCTCTGAAAAAGAGGTAGGAGTTCAGAAGGAAGTGGTGGCAGGTCTTGAGGAGTGATGGTGGTTCCAGGGCATGGTCTGAGGGTAGATAATGAAGCCACCTTGCTGAAGTTAAGCTGGTCTGGGTTTGGTCAGTGTGTGAATGGGAAACTGCCTGGGAACCACACATACACCACCTTGAGTTTGTGATGGAAGGGAAACAGGATGTAACTGTACTAACTAGATATTGGTCAATAAAGACCAGAAACTTTCACCAGCAATCCCTGTTCTCCTTCGAGTGTAGGAGGCCAGCTAGCTCTGGGGGAAAGCCCTGCCTCCGGGGCTGGGAAGGCAGATCTTGTTCTGAACTTCCCAGAGGAGGTGGGGCCTCCCCCAGGAGCTCCAGTTTTACTTCCTGCCTCGTGGTGGGAGGCAGATCTCGAGCGCTTGGAAGAGCGCGAACTTAAAACAAAGAAGAAGAGAAGAAGAACTCAAGCAATGTTCCTAATTCAGCGGAGCTTCGACCGGTCTCTCCAAGAAAAGATAGACCTTCGGCTCTCCTTCTTCCTCCCATCCCCCCATGGAGTCACAGAGCCCACGCCGCAACTGGGAAGGCTGGCAAGCAA
This sequence comes from Shinisaurus crocodilurus, assembly GCA_021292165.1. Classification (NCBI taxonomy): domain Eukaryota; kingdom Metazoa; phylum Chordata; class Lepidosauria; order Squamata; family Shinisauridae; genus Shinisaurus; species Shinisaurus crocodilurus. The sequence goes on from JAHFWL010000882.1 coordinate 108,318, forward strand.
CCGGCCTGACTCCGGGTCGCCCCTCCTGGTGGGAGGTTTCCCGACCCCTCCCGAAGACTCCTGGTAGGGAGAGGGAGATTTAGCCTGCCCGGTCCTCAAACTGGAGAGGCTCCCAACTGCCGCGGCAAGTGCACCAGCTCAAAATTAAGAGTGTCAAATGGAGATTGGAAGAACCTCCCATCCACTTTGCAGATTTTGGAGGGTTGAGGAGAACACATTGTTTCTGTTACTAAACTTCTATCAGAAAAAAATGTATGTATATGTGTTGCTTCACTAGAAAAATGGGGCACCACCTAAATTGATTTAAGGCTACCACATTTCTCTTTACTTCTGTGTTCTGCACGCAAGTGTCTCAAGTGTTCTGCTGGAGGTATATGCATCTAGTTTGAAGAGTTCTGGAGAACTTGAAAGCTTGCTCACTACTTTGTGACAATATATTGTTGTGCTGTGGCTTTTGACCTTCATAATTTGGGGGGGGGGGGCAGGTGGTGGCTTGAGCAAATCAAGTAGTAATTAATAAGTTGGCTGCCAAGATTGCCCATTGCCTGCTCCAAAAACTCTTAAGCACAGGGTGGTTTCTATTTATTTATAAATTATTTGAGTTATATCACTATTTTCAACTAAACATCTTACAGCATTTATAAAATACAGTGATGTTTCAAAAACAACACACAACAAAACTAGCCCCTCTGGAGCAGGAGCCGCATATGATCCTGCCCACCAGGCATTTGGTGGTAGACAGTACCTAGAGCATCACCATTTGGCTCAACAGTGCATACTGTTTGTGCCAGAGAATTGCTGACCATCTCCCCAGCCTCTTTTGCATCACTTTAAGCTTAGGCAGGTAGAATTGAGGTGGGATTTCAAAGACTTGTTTCTTTCTATTAATTGGGCTGCCTGCTTTTGGTGACAAACTAGGACTTACCTGCTCATCACTGTGCAGTTATGGGATCAGTTTATTATGCTATAGCAGTTGGGGGTATGTATTTGTTTATTCAAAATGCTTATATCCCATTTTATAGCCTCAAGAGGCTCATAAAGATTCTCACAATACAATCACATTCAAGAGTATTATCAGGAACAAGAAATAACATGGTGTCCACATAGCACCAGGATTGTTTAGGCAGCATTTACTGTCCTCATCCTTGGTGTTGACTTTCAGCGACTGCCCTACGAGGCAGCAGCTCCTATTGCGGTGTTGTGAGGCAAGGGAGTAGGGCTGAGCATTGGAACTCACAGCCCATGATGGAGGCAAGTCTTCTTATGTCATCATGAAACCTGAAACAAGGAGCAGTAATCTGCTTCAAAGCAGAGAACAACACAATTGCTTTATGCAGGCTTATAGGAACCATGGGCCCCAAATCTAAATAGTTCAGCTATGCCCGGTCCCAGTTTAGTACAAGACTTCTAAATGTAGAGTGGTGTTCCATAATGCACTAATAGGAGGCTTGGTGTTCCAGCTCCCAAGTGTTGCATTGCTTGGAGGGCTGTCAGACTTGGTTCTTGTGCAGGATGTACCAGCATCTGGTCACTTTGGTAAATCATGCCCAAAGCCATTATTCGGTGTCAGGTGCATGGCCCACCACATCATGTTGGCCATTGATCAGGAAGGCACGTCTCCCATGGGCTTCAGCTAAAGGACTGGCAAGCCATAAGAAATGGCTTGCCAGGCTTCATGTGGTCCATAAACAGATATTTGCCCTGTATTCTGGGTAAAGAGTAAGTATTCACCATTGGGAGTGAGGAACTGCCATGTTCTTACCAACCAGAAGCTTTGAATGATGTAGGTTCTACAATCCACTTGCAAGGAAGGGTAGCTACAGTCATGCCTTGGATTGAGAGCATAATTCGTTCCGGAAACGTGCTTGTAATCCAAAACACTCTTATATCAAAACGAAATTCCCCCAAAAAATTTGTACAGAGATTTTTAATTTAAGCCGTACTACAGTACTTGTATTGCAAGATGTCGCTTGTATATCAAGTCAAATTTTTTAAAATAAATATTTAAAAATTTGCTTGTCTTGCAAAACGCTCTCAAACCAAGTTACTTGCAATCCAAGGTATTACTGTAGTGTAAAATAGCCTTGTAGTGGCTGTGATACTAAACCCTTCAGCATATTTGATTTCAGGGTTGAGGAGTTAAAATAAACGTTTTATACAAATTTTTAGTCAGTTGCCCTTTTCTTTTTTTTTAAACCGCCAGCTCTTGGACCTGTTTGGTGGACCTGGAGGGCCTGAACATGCGGCACTTATGGAGACCGGGTGTCAAGGCCTTGCTAAGAATAATTGAGGTGGTTGAAGCAAATTATCCAGAAACGCTGGGGCGCCTTCTGATCCTGCGAGCTCCTAGGGTGTTTCCAGTCCTTTGGACACTGGTAGGTTTATCATTTTTTTGTATCTTCTGGGATCTGTGCTTTGGAAATCAGACCCAGGCAGTCTGTGCTTTGCATTCTTGAAGCCATCTGTGGACCTGGGGACTTTACTGACATGGCATTTTACTTACAGGTTAGTCCATTCATTGATGACAACACTCGAAAGAAATTCCTGATTTATGCTGGCAATGACTATCAAGGTCCTGGTGGGCTTTTGGATTATATTGACAAAGAAATTATTCCAGATTTTCTTGGTGGAGAATGCATGGTAGGTAAACGGGGTGTAGCAGAATTGTTTCGGTTTGTGTTATAACAAAAGGTGAAAGAAGATATTGTCAAGAGACATTTTTTACTGTTCCTGTAATCAGATAACACAATCATTGGCGCACACTGCAGTTCTAATGAGCAGATCTAAAATGGTTGATTACTAGACGTTGCTAGATGTGAGCAGGGAGGTCTAGTTTCAGTCTGGCCTCAGCCATGAAGGTAGCCCCAGTAGGTAACCTTGAGCGAACTGCTTTCTCAAGCACATTCATCTCAGGTACATTATGGGAATAATACTGACCTGCCTTACAAGGCAGTTGTAAAAGTTTACTGAGAGAATGCATGTGAAGCACTTTCAAAACTCTAAAGCACTATGTAAGACCAAAGTATGAGAGTCCAAGTAGTCTTGCTTTCAGATCTCCACAGCTCCCTGGCAGAGATGCCATGCCATCCACGTCACACATCCTGCTAATGGTTTAACCTGCAGTGTGCCACACAGTGCATGGCACACATTCATTTAATCCCTTTTCTTTTTGATGGGTGATAAGGACAAATAACTTAAGAAAATTGTGTTTGGAAGCGATAGCATAGTATAGAGGTTTGGGGCCAGAATTTTTCTAAATGAAAACACACTAACTTGCTGTATTCCTCTGTATGCTCGTGCTGAACCAGCATCTTCATTTTTATATTAAACGCTAGGTCAGCCTTCCCCAACCTGGTGCCCTCCAGATGTGTTGGGCTACAACTCCCATCTTCCCCCGGCCAGCATGTCCAGTGCTGGCTGGGGAAAGATGGGAGTTGTAGTCGGACACATTTGGAGGGCACCAGGTTGGGGAAGGCTCTGATAGATGGCGAGGTACAAACCTGCCCAAATGTATTCTTCAGTAGTAATTTAGGTCTTCACTGTTCTTCGCTGACTCGCTGACGAAAGAGTCAAAGTGACTTTGTGGTGTATTCTTTCTGGGTTGTTTTCTACCTGAGCAGAGATCTAATGCTGCTTTCCTCGCCTCCTTTTTAATCTCTAAAGTGTGAAGTTCCAGAGGGTGGGCTGGTTCCCAAATCTCTGTACCGGACAGCAGAAGAACTGGAAAATGAAGACATAAAGTTGTGGACAGAAACCATCTATCAGTCTGCAAGTGTCTTCAAAGGAGCTCCCCATGAGGTATGTTTCCTTGTTCTTTTCCTTGCATCATCTGACGTGGATAGAGAAACCAGCCCTTGGTTGGTTTGGGACAGGATTCATGCCATCTTCACTGTCTTGTACCTGATTCAGATGGTATTTCAACTTGCTCACTTGAAAATAATAGCTTGTGTGAACAGGGGCTTCTAAAATATTGTATTTCCTCTTCTGTGGTTAGAAAAAAAAAAGTGTCTTATGGGTTTCCTATTCACAGGGGAGGAGCTCAGACCTTACAAACGTCCCCTCAGACGTTCCACTGCTCATGCAAGTCAACTTCACATGAGCAGTTATTGGAAAGAGTGAGTTGTCTCAAGTATCATCTGATCTGCCCCAAAGTCCTGGCTATGAATTTGTGTTGGTGGGCAGTGCTGGAATTATGATGAAGAGGGTAAGGAGGGCCCTTAATAAAGTCCACACGCCCAAACCCCTGACTTCCCCCTCCCAATTCTAGTGAAATCATGCCTCCCCTGTAGTTTTCTAAAAACAGTAGCTAAGGGTGCCATCACAAAATGCAAGGGAGCCAAGACCCCACTGCATTCCCCCGCCCCCTGGTAATTTGAGCACTGCTGGCAGGTCTCTGACAGTACTTGCCTAGACTGCTCAGCCACTATTCCTAGTCCCCCCGGGAAGGGGACCCTTGACTTTTTTTTCTTTAAAAAAACAAACAACACCTCAATCTTTTCACAGAAAACAAGAGGGATGATTGCATCTTTTTTCCTGTGCAGTGCAGTTTGTATAGTTCTGACATCGAGCTCTTCAATCAGTACATGTAGCATACTTTTTAATCTTCTTAAAGATGTAGTAACAAGAGGAATATATGTTTTGTCCAGCAGTAAGGACCAGTCTTCTAATGTACTCTTCCCTAAAGGAGCATGGCAGGGCGGTGTGCTGGATACAGAAACTGTCCCTGTGATTGCTGCTCTTGATCTATCTAAGACATTTGTCTGTACTCACCTGCCCTGACCCCACATTTCTGGCCATTGAGGCAGCAAATAGCCCTGCAGTTAAGGGCTAAAATAATATCATCCAAACTAAAAACTGAGATTGGGTAATTACAATTTGACTGTGTGTACCGCTTTAAAAATGTAATTCATGAATACAGTCAGATGCAGAAGCATTTAACAAACTGTTTCATCTGCTTACCAAATCACTTGTAGCAGATGCTGTAACAAATATAGACACAGTGGATTGGTACTCAAAGAATTCATAGTGTGAGAAACCTGACAGCAGTGCCAAGGTGGCTCTTCTCATCAAATACCTTCTGTCTTGACTGAGCTTTTAATACATCTCTTCCCTTTCTCTCTAGATTTTCATTCAGATTGTGGAAGCTTCCTCTGTGATCACCTGGGACTTTGATGTCTGCAAAGGTGACATTGTTTTTAACATCTATCACTCCAAGAGAGCACCACAGCCTCCTAAAAAGGACTCCCTGGGGGCTCACAGCATTACCTCTCCTGGTGGCAATAATGTACAACTGATAGACAAAGCCTGGCAACTGGGGCGAGACTACAGTATGGTGGAGTCTCCACTTATCTGTAAGGAAGGGGAGAGCGTGCAGGTAAGAGCAAATCTGTGAACACTTACTAACTGTCTTGTTAATTGCTGTAAACCGCCCAGAGAGCTTCGGCTATTGGGCGGTATAAAAATGAAATAAATAAATAACTGACAAAATGCCATTAGAAGCCATTCTAAACAGTATAACCCTTTCAGTCACTTGTGTTGGGAATAAGCATTCTCAGGTTGTCTCTGAGCTTTTTTACATGAGGCATTTGGTGTGCACTCATGATTCCTTACTCACAGTTGTCTATGGGTTCTTTAGACAACGTCATGATGTGCAGTTTCGCTTCTGTTATTTAAGAGCATTTTCCCAGGGGGTTTTAGAGTTGGGAAAATGGGGTATTATTTCTGAAAGCAAAAGGAAAGGTATTTTCCTACTTGTGTAATTGCAATATTCCACTATAGCACAGTGCCACCTACATGTTATGTAGTGGAAAAGCAGGAAAGGAAAAGCTCTTTGCGGAGAGCTCAGATCTCAGTTCTGTGACAAAACCAAAAGTAGATACAGCAATTAACAGACTTGTCTGTATGATCACAGGCAAAGGTAACTAGCCAAAATTCCTAAGCTGCAATACAAAATCGCAGTGGTGTAGAATCATTAGAGACCAATGGCTTGTCTCCTGAGTGTCCAGATCTAAAGTATGTCATCTTAGTGCTCTTGTTGGATTGAAAAGATTAGACAGATTCATAGAGGAGAAGGTTATCAATGGCTACTAGTCCTGATGGCTATATGCTACCTCCAGTATCAGAGGCAGTATGCCTGTGTACTCCAGTTGCTGGGGAATATGGGCGGAAGAGTGCTGTTGCACTCATGTCCTAGTTGTGTGAATGGAATGCTGGACTAGATGGATCCTTGGTCTGTTCCAGCAGAGCAGCTCTTTTGTTCTTCAGACACTCTTTCTCAAATGTTTTGAGCTCCCCTGCTAAGCATATTTTGCCTTCTTCCCCCACTGAGCATTATGCCAGATCCAGCCACATGAGGAACTATGCCATTATGCCAACTGCAAGGCTGAATTCTGGTCAGAATGGCCACAGGACATTCGAAGTAGTGACCATTTGATAAGTGGTGGCGGCCTCTTCGTCTAGGCCTCGAACAAGCCCACTGCCATTTTCTCTGCTCTTGCTTTCAGGGCTCCCATGTGACTCGGTGGCCAGGTTTCTACATTCTCCAGTGGAAGTTCCACAATATGCCTGCCTGTGCTACGACCAGCATGCCTCGTGTGGATGATGTCCTGGCATCTCTACAGGTCTCATCTCATAAGTGCAAAGTGATGTACTACACAGAAGTAATTGGGTCAGAAGACTTCAGGTACTGTAAGCTGTGGTTTTGCAAGTGTCCTCTTGGGGAAATCCAATGGAGGCAAAGCCCCCTAAAAAGAAATAAAAATATTTATGATTGGCTGTGCTGAAAAGCAAAACTGTCGAGGGCTTCTGCAGCACATTAAAGAAACTATAGGCCAGGTCCTTGCAATTCTGCCACTTTCACAACTTCTTTCTCTTAGGGGTTCCGGCAGTGATCAGAGACTAAAGCCCATGGATATATTTTGATACTGCACCTTTTGAGTTTCAGGCAATGTCTCTGGTTGAAAGCAGTTTGGCAGCAGTAACAGCTTATGCATCACTCCCCTGTGCTATTGCCTCCCATCATCTGCTGTAAGAAAGCGTCTTTCATTCTACTTGCTGGGATCCCCATCTCTTCCACAACCTACCTATATTTTGCAGGGATCCTGATTTCTAAAGCCTTGACTGGCTTCCCTGACTTTGCATTACCTATTTTACAAAACTAGCATTGAGTACATAATCAAGTGAAATAGTCAGAACTTTTTTGTCTTCAGTTGAAAACATTGACCTATATAGGAACGTTTGATCATTTGTCCTCTGCACTCCAAATAATAAATAAATGTACTTGGTCAGTAGAATAAATTATTATTAGGCAAGAATTGAGGGAACAGAAGGAACAAACAGCATTATGATTGGACTTGGCCTTTTAGGTCAGGGAGAAGGGGAAAAAAGCATAGTCATGAAGGATCTGTGAAGGCCCCTAAAGCCCCATTCCGTGCTTGTAGAAAGTTCCAGTTAGCTCCATTCAGGTTGTTGAGCGTGACCAGATCAGACACTGACTGCGTGGTTCCAGGATTCTTCCCTGTAAGCACAAAAGCCACAAATGTCTTTTGTAAAGGTACAGATTCTCATGAAACCAGAGTCTACACTAAATGCCTACTTGGACATCTGGAATAGTGGTTGTGTGTCAGACTCAGACCATATGAAAAGTTGGTTGGTCCTAGTTAATGATGCTTAAACATGCCTTTGCCCTGTTGATTTGCAAACCATTTTAAGGAGGACTTTTAACCAGTGTGGCTGCTGACATTCCCCTTCAATGCTGTAGTCAAGGTAATCACATTTCAAAGAGATTACATTCCTCAAATCAATTTCAGTGCATGGCATCAGGAAAAAATAATCTTTGATTCAGATTAAAGACTTATTTACACATTTGCTCTTCCTTAGTTTTTAACACTTTAATTTATTTGCTGAATCAAGGGTTGTATTGAAATGGTTTTAGCTGTAATTACTTACTGGATTGTAGTGGTTTTACTGGACTGGATGTGTGTTTACGGTTATTGCTGGTTCTTTCTTGTTGATTATTAGCATTATGGTTTTATTGTTTTTGATGCTTATACTTTGTTGCATATTGATGTAAGCCACATTGGGAGGGTTTGGTGTGTGTTTTTTACCCTAAAAGGCGACTTATAAATGTTTTAACTAAATCATCATCATAACATAGTTCACCTAGTTCTTTGGGTTAATGAACTACGTAAACCATGCTATGATCAGGGCTAAGCATCTGAGGACGGGGCTTTTAGCAGGCCCCTGGCAACCCCTAGTAAAGAAGCCAAAATGAGCAGCTCTTTTGTACAGCTCCACCTGCTAAAGTGTCTTATCCCTAATATGTATCTGTCTCTCTCTATGCAGGGGATCCATGAGCAGCCTTGAATCAAGTCATAGTGGATTTTCTCAGCTCAGTGCTGCTACAACCTCTTCTGGCCAGTCTCACTCCAGCTCCATGATTTCCAGGTAGTGCCACTGCCAGCAAAAAACCAATTGATGAGATGGCCGAACCCTCGTCTGTGGCAGCCAACTGCAATACAGCATAATCATCAGTGACAATTGCAAAACACACACATGCCACACACATGGAAGGCCTTTTTATAGATAGTAAAGTAGCTGTGTGCATTTAAATTTGCTGGTTTTGTTTTGAATTAGAACTGACTGAAGCGGAGTGTGTGTAACCTTAACTCAGTAGCCATAGTTTGTTTGCTTTTTATAAACATGCTTGCACAAATCCTTGCACAAATCCTATCTTGGAAATGCAAGGGCTGTTTTGCAAGGAAAGGAATAATCAGTGTGTTAGTGGTTAAGAATTTATTTAAAAAATTAACACCCTACTAAAACATTCTATAGTGCATTAGAAATCTAACCTAAAGCTTTTGCCAGTGAGCTTTTCGCAAAGTTTGAAAACACCTTTTCCCTTCCTGCTACTATGAGCTCCCTCCTAGTTACTACCCACCATTAAACCCGGAGGGGAGCCGTGGCTGGATGCTTGACATTTCATGACATGCCAGCTGGTGACTGGCTGAACTATACTACCTTTTTCTCTAGCCTTGTTATAGGTGGGTGCTCCCTTCTACAAAGGAAGCAGAACTGCTGGTGCTCTCAAGCAGCCATCTTGACATTAATGCATTCCACATAATCACACTGTTCAGGGCATACTCCAGCTTTGGGCATTTGAAAGGCTTTAAGCCAGAATTTACTCTTCTGAGCACTGAAGATGGGATGGAAGAGGGAAGAGCAGGCTCTCTTCAACTCAACCCAAAGGCTGGCCCTACTTTGGGTCCTCAGGTTCATTTCTTTCTTCTGGAGGTGCGCTTGACCACTCCCCACTTGCCTCTTTTCACCTTGAACAAGCACCAATTGAATGTTGGTGTCCTTCCTGCCAAGAGTTGTTTTAGGGGAAGGTGTGGCTGCAGTAGTTCTTCCTTTCCTGATCTTCTCCAGATCCCCCATGTGTCCCATGAATGCAAAGAGAAACCTCATATGCCACTGCAGTATGGACAGGGCACTTAGTATCTTTGCAAAGCATAGCCTGCTCAGGCACCAGTGACTGCAACCCACCCACCCAAATTTTCCTAGAATGGAAGCTTTAGTTGCTGTGCTAAATGCTCTTTAAGCTCCAGCAGTCACTTCATTAATACTTTGAGAGACTTAGGTTTGAAACTTGTCATGTATTTTGGAAAGCTCAAGGCCCAAACTGTTCAGCCTGTCAGATTAAGTTTGCTGTGTTGCATCCGACCTTAATAGCCAACTAGATAAAATATTGCAAGGACTGCAAATTAGTTTTTGGAGTGGGCAGTAGCTGCTGAAGTAGCATCCTCTTCCGCTCACTCCAGATCAGAGAGATTTAAAATAAAAGGCCCTCCCTCTTATATAATCAGGGCCTTGCCCAAAGAAGACTCTGCTTGCACAGCTTATTCAGCCCAGTGGTATGTTCCATGTTGAGGAGGAGAAGAAAGGAATGAGGAATGCAGCTTGTAAATTTCTTGATGGAGAAGATACGGGAATTTGTTTCCCATCAGGGTGTTAAAAGCCTGTGCTAGTTGAAAGGACATGCAATGCTGACCAAGACAACTGTCAATAGAATTAGGCTGCTAACAGTTGTGTGTGCTAGAAGCATTAGGCTAAGGTGACCACCCTAATTACGGGCTAAGTGGAGTGGGGAGAATATAGATTAGTTCCATAAACCCATGCATACCATGTTGCTTCTCCTGCTGCCACCTGTAACAGCTGCTTAGCTAGTAAAGCGCCAGCATGATACCTATCTCCAGTAGCAGTTTTAATTATTGGTCTGCAGTCATGAACATGGTTCCTGACCCAGAGAAACCTAGTGCCACGTCAGGCCCCATCATGGTTAGTGTCCCCTGCTGCCCTGCTGCCAAAAGACGTGTCCTCTTCCCACTTGTAAGGGTCCTGTCTTGAAAGATGGTCCCCTCTTTCTTTCTCTCTTTCTCTCAGATGGCGATTTTGCTGACAGCTGTAAAGAAACCGCTTCACTCAACAGTCCACATCATCCCAGAGATGTCTGGCTTTGTAGAACCTTTTTCTTTTCTCCTTTTGAGTTGCAGCCACTTCTCCTGTCTGAAGATCTCTTTAATTTTGCTCAGTAGTGTCCCTTGAGGATTCTTCTTTCTAGAAGTCTAATGCATCTTTCAGAGCTCAAAGCACAAACACTTGAGGGGGTCCATACATCACAGAAAGCAGGACTTCTTCTTTTTTTTTAGTGGGGTGCCATGGCAACTATGACCGCCTGCTCTTCTCCTTAGTGCGCGATCTCACCGCTGTTCTTCCTCCATTCCTCCTTCCGGCCAGAACTGATCATTCTGCTGGTCCTTCTTTCTCTGAACTTGATTTAACAACTTGGTCTCTCCTTCTCTGTGTTCATGAACTTCATATCAATTTCTGTAAATGTTTTGTAAACATATTACCTCAATCTTGGTAATAAGATAACAGTCTTTAAAAGATTTTTTTTTTATTTGTATCAATAATAAATGTGAATGGGTTTTGGGGGGAAAAGTCTGAATTCTTTCTTCTCAGCTTGCTTCAGACAAGATGGTTTTCCCAAGGTGCAACAAGAGTTCTGAAGAAGAGACAGTATAATAGGATTGAGCTGAGCAAAAAGAAGTATTGAGTTCCCTGAGCAATATATGGCAGGCATTCGACTTGCAGCCCTTGCTTTTTCACAAGGGCTTAAGGCAGGCAATGCCTCCGCTCTTCAGAGGATTCTGTCTTGTTGCTTTCAAATGGAGGATTTGGAGGGTTCAGGCACACTGATCCAATGCATCACACATTACTTTGGGGCTGTATCAATCCCTGTGCTGATGGACTACTGCACATGAGGGATTGCCTAAGCCTTATTAGGCAGCCACCACTGTCCCTTTTGTGCCTCTCTTTCTGGGTGCTGCTTCCCTCGCTTTCCTTCGTATAGCACTACCAGTGGTACAGGAAATGCCAATTTAATATGGAAATACAGGTGACTAAAAGATGCCTGATCTCCGTTTTGCACAGTTGTGAACACATCTCATCATTGTACTCCCTTCCTCAACTCCCTTTGTTCATGTATAAAAATCCCATTAAGGAGGGGATTGTGTGTTTGTGTGTGTGTGTGTGTGTGTGTACACATCTAGAGAGCATAGTTGAGTTCAGCTGTTGGAGGGATTCAAAAGTTAAGAGGGTTCAAGGCTAGAAGGCTCATTAGTTGCATTCAGTTCAGCTTCCTGTGGCCATTAGAATATGAGAGCCCTTGTTTTCTGAACAGTGCATGGGGAAACTGCACAGTTCAGCTGTGAAGTTACTGCTGAATTAAAAACCCCCACATATTTCTCTTGGTTTTCTGGGTGAGTGGCCAACAGGTGCAACAACAATGCTAGGCTGGGGGAGGTATGATTAAATATTAATGGTAGCAGTTTCCCAGAATATATTTTTTACACAGTGATCCATATCTTATGTACCAAACCTACTGGTATATTATGCTGGAACAGCAACACTTGCTTCATTTTCCTATTTGTTTTGACTTTTGCAACTGAGCATTCAGTTGCAGGTACGGTACTAATGAAATAGCTGTGTACTGGCGATGCCTTGCCAGTTCTCCTGTAGTGCCACCTGCTGGTCACATCTGAGCTGAGCATTTCTAGATGCTCCCAGAGCTGCTTCACAACACAACTACCGTATTTACATTTTATCCTTCCCAGTTTTCAGATCAGCATTCATTCAGCCTGCCTTCTCTCTTCAGCCCATGGAAGTGATTTGGCCCAAGGTCACCCAGTGAGCTTTATACCTCAGTGAGGATTTGATTCTGGATCTTCAGTCAACATGAGATGATAGTTTATACAGGGGCTTGACACCCATGGGTGCCTCCCACTGTGCCTGTGAAGTACTTGTGATCCTAAAAAAAACACAAAACCCACACAACTTCTTTAAAAAGAATAAATTTTTTAGGTGGGGCACAGGGACATTCGTTGGAAATAAAGTTGGCGGGGGGCGGCTGGCAGCTGGCGGCTGACACTTCACTGTGAATCAGCACCATCCCTAGAAAATGGGGCTGGGGCGGGGAGAGAAGGGACTTGCTCGCCCTGCCTGTAGAGGGGGAAGCTATGGTAGGGCTGCAGGTGGTCCAGTGGGGAGGAAGAAAAAGCGAGGAGGTGAGGGCTAGAGTGGAAGGATGAGCCAGGGAGGCATTGCTGGGGCTCAGGGTGACCTGAGGAGGAAGCAGGGGAGTGTGTGCTTGCGTGCATGTGTGCTAAGATTGATGGGAGGGTGTGCGTGTGTGCATGCATGCATGCATGCATCTATCTGTGAAAGAGAGAGGCCACCTTGACACAGTGAGGTGAAGGTTCTTTCATACAGGACAAGCATCCCACATTGCATCAGTGTAGCATTACTATTCATCAGCGCTATCTGGTTAAAGAAATCAATTGAATTTGAATATTGCATGTGAATAAAATTTAGGGGTGTACACTGACCCCAATTTAGTAGTTCAGAATCAACAGCCTGATATGACTTGGGAACAAATCAGCAGGGATGTTGAAGAGTCCTTGGTGTCGAGTCACGAGTCTTTGGACCCGAGTCTCAAGTCCGAGTCCTTGGTCCAAAATGGTGACTCACGAGTCCCTCCCAAAGCTGACTCCACGTCCACGAGTCCCTATTAAAATCAATGGGGGTTTTCCCCAACAAAATAAGGCTACTTCAGATGTGTGGCTTAAATAAATTCTAGGCACAAGTGTGCCTTTTTATTTCAAAACTGCCACTGATTTTGACAAGAACAGACCAGGCAGACAAACCCAAAATAACCAGTCAGGCAGAGGAGGCAGGGAACCCCAAAGCAGGCAGGCAGGCAGGCAGAGGCGTTTGTCTTGGACAATTCAACTGTGGAACTGGTCAAGAAGAGACCAGGCAGGCAGAGGAGGCTGGGAACCCCAAACAGGCAGGCAGAGGCAGCCAAACCCAAAATGTCTGAAAGGTTGCATTTTAGGAAAATGATTTTTAAAAATAAAATCTTCGCCGGCGATCACACTTCACTCCTTCCGGCACAGCCCAGGGATGAAGAGTCCTTGGTCTCGAGTCCCGAGTTGAGTCTCGAGTTCCATTAAAAATAGTGGGACTTGAATCCGAGGAGTGCTGGAGTCCGAGTCCCCATCCCTGCAAATCAGAAGCTCATGTTGGAAATCTGAAGCTTTGTGTCTCTTCATTGAGTATTATTGGAAATCAAACAAATGGCTGTAATGTTTTGGCCGTTTGATAGACATTTACAGGCATAGTTGCCCCTTCTGAGGGGATGAAGCATGCCAGATGTCAGAGGGTGCAACAGTTTTGTGCTAGGTGTCATATGTGCAGAAATTGCCCACATCATAGAGGTGCCCTGAAGAAAGAAGGCTGCAACATTTCAGAAGGACGGATTCAGCAATGCAGTAGTGTCACACTGTTGTGACTACTGTCCTGCTGGAATATCCTAACGCACCTGAGGATCTGGTATTCCTCCAGCCCAGGGCTGGTTTAAGCAGTAGTGATGTTCAGGGCCGTGTGTGCGCGGCACCAGTGAATTCAGCAGCTCATCTTGAGAATATCAGCTTTTCAAAGGGAGCATTGTATGGAGAAGCAGGGATCTAGCCAATGGGAATATATAGAGTATAGTTAATGCTAAGTGAAACCTCAGAAGCCATAGGAATTATTTCCAGTGGTCTGGATTTTGTGCTCCTACACAGCTCCTTCCCTATAACTAGCCAAAGAGGAATACGTTATGTAAAAAATATTAAGAACATTTGTTTAATTTGCATAACCTAGAGGATGCAGAATTTTGAAATGTTGGTGTATACACAGTCCTGCCCATGTTTTCTCCTAGCATGAAGCCCCTATGCATGTGTGAATGAGAGATTATGTGCACACCACCACTCCTCCCCATTGAGTCAACACTTTTGAAGTAATAGAGGTTATACAACAGACCCATGTCCAAATGACCCAAGAAATCATGTTCACTCCATGTCAATTTCAGGAACATGCAATGTTGGTTCCATGTTGTCCTTTTATTTTTGACATGATCTTCAGGCTTGAGTGACACGCCGCCGCCCCCCCCCCCCCCCAGTGCAAGGAAGTGGTTGGAAGTTTTTGCTTCCATTTTCAATTACTTGGGTTTATTATGCCCAAACCCAGAATTGTGGTTAGTCTTAACTGTGGTTAAGGGCAGGGTTGGGCAACTTGTAGCCCTTCAGATGTTTTGGCCTACAACTCCCATCAGCCTTAACCAGCATAGCCAATAGTGAGGGATGATGGGAGTTGTAAGCCAAAACATCTGGAGGGCCACAAGTTCCCCACCCCTGGTTTATTACTGTTATTACATTTCTATCCCTCCCTTTTCCCTCTTGCAAGGAGCCCAAGGTGGCTTACATGGTCCTCCTCTCCATCCTGTGAGGTAGGTTAGGTTGAGAGTCAGTGACTGGCCCAAAGTCACCCAGTGAGTTTCATGGCTGAGTAGGGACTAGAACCTGGATCTCCTGTGTCCCAGTCCAACACTCTAACCACTGTACCACACTGGCTCTCTAGTTTAGGGAAATAAGTTGGGATCATGAATCATGGTTTGAGGTTGGCTTGTTCCCCAAATCATTGGAAAGCTGACCACTGTTAACAAGTAACGAGTTAGTTGGATATGGAAGCAAAAAGCTTCTGGTTTCTTCCTTGCTACTGTTCTGGGGCAGCAGAGATGGAGCTCACAAGCTAAACGCTTGTTCATATACCACAAAACTATAGTGTTGCTACTGAACACAACCTTTGTCTTTCCTATCATAGAGGCATGCTAGCCAGAGGAAAGGCAGCTGTGCTCTGCAGCAAAAAGGGGGTTATAATTTTGTCTATCCAAGACTGAAAATTGAGAGTAATAACTGATGAAGTGGACCTAAGGATGATTCCAGGTATGGCTTTTATGGTGCAATTGCCCTGACTTATTCACAGAGTTTGGGGGGGGGGGTCCACACGTTGCCTCCTTTCACTTGTAAACCCTCCCATGTTTTTCCACCGCTTCCATCTTTTTTTGATTGCCTCATAAAATCTGTTAAGGATAAAAAGTTGGTATCGCTGCACAATGCCTTCTGATTAGCAGTGCGAAGAGACCCCCATCTAGAAGCACCCAAATGCGTTTGTTAACTGTGCAAGCGTCAGAGGTGTCCACTGGATGGTGCTAGTAACCTTTACAAATTCGTTGCCACTTCTATCCTCCAGCTGCAGGATCCGTACATGGGTTGGGGGAGAGAAGAATGTGAGAGGGGGGGCATAATTTTCCGTATGGAGAATGCAGGCTTAGATTTTTATTAACACTTAGGTTGTACAGGTTAATGACTGAGAGTTTGATCACACTTCAGGTGAAATGCTGGATCAGGCACGATCATGATATCTTGTGTGGTAGCCCACATTATCTACATTATAGTGTACAGAAGGGTCTGGCAAAAAGTGGATTGGGATCTACTGATGGAGCAGCAAGAGTTTTCTGACTTCCCAGTTTTTAGCAGCACCAGCAATGCGATGGCCCCTAGACAGCAGCTGAGTGGCCATAGGATAGTTCAGATTCCCAGATCCAAGGTTGGAGACAGCGCTCTGACCTCGGAGCTGGGAATTGGAGCTCTGACACCCCCTGCCCCGCCCCCTCACAGCTGGCTCGGAAAGGACCGCGCCAGCTGCTCTCCAAGGTTGGGAAAGTGACCTCTGAGAGGGGTAAAAGGGGGAGTTCCGGTGGGAGGGGAGGAGGCTGGAGACTAACACTAAAGCCTCCCCAGCCTCCTTCCCTCCCCCTTTGAAACGCTGTAAAAAAAAAGCCCGTCTAGTGGAAAACACAGGACTGCCGCTCCTCCTGCTCTGCGTTGGATGACCGCAAGCCTCCCAAGTTCGCGGTCTTCCTGCCACCACCATGGGATCACACCCTAAGGGTGCAATCCTACACATGTTAGAGAGAAAAAAGTCCCAACTCGCAGCATTCCCCAGCCAGTAGGACTTTTTTCTGTCTAAACATGCATAGGATTGCACCCTAAAATAATAAGGCTGCCAAAATTCAGATAGCTTTAGGGAAACCTAGAAGTGGATTTTTGTTGGACAGGACTGTGAGCTCACTTCTGGTACTGAAGACAAATTCCTGGGCTGACCATGTACTCAGAAGCACCCTGCTCTTTAATTCTAAAGATGTGTCTGCCTCCAGAGTCACTATTTTGCACTTAATTCTGGTTGGTAAACCTCAGGGTTCTAGCAAAAAACAACAACACCCAACATAGTAGATCATCCTGCAAGCTTGAAGTCTGCCCACCACTGGGGTTCAGTGAGAAGGAGAGGGATTATAGTACACCAGCCTTCCCAAACCTAATGCCCTCCTGATGTTTTGAACGTTAGCTCCAGCCAGCATGGCCAATGGTCAGGAATCCTGGGAGTTGTCATCTAAAACATCTGGAGGGCGCCAGGTTGGGGGAAGCTGGTGTACACACTTGCTAGAGTTGGCTGTAAGAGAGCTAGGTTTTGCAGAACATGCAGAAGCCATACTACAAGGGAAGATTAAAGAACACTTTCATGTAGTGGGGACTTGAGATAAAATGCCTCTTTGACAGCCAATACATGTAGATGTAAAACCCACATGTGGGGCAACCTACACATTAAACTTCTCTTTGCTTCCTATGTGTCTAATGCTATGAAAGGGGGAGGGGTTTTCAGACCTAACTACCGGATACCACAATTGCCGTTCATGGATGTTTCTTATTCATTTGACAGTACTAGTAAGTGCCTCTTCTCCCACAACAGCTGCGGGAAAGCTACTTCTCTGGATCAAACCTTCCAAGTAATTTACATTTTAATGTTTCAGTATGATGGATTCTACATCTATGCAGGGAGGTGGCCTCACTGCTCATCGTTTCCTTCTAGGAACCTACGATTGAATTTTAATCTGAGCTAGGTATCACACATTCATTTGAACTGATGAACTAAATATTAAAATATCCTAATTCAAATTTAGTTACCTGAATTTCAAATGAATGTGCAAGTTCTTTCATTTATCATTATGTATTCCTTTTCATCTTAAAAATGTTAATTTTTTTTTAAAAAAAATTATGACTGGCTGCTCAGCTCTTTGGATAAAATGACTCGCATGAAAGGAGTAGAACGTGCAGGATGCAATCCATGGGGGGGTTATGTGTGTGTGTGTAGCTCACAACAGTGCACTGCCAGGGAAGAGGAAGGCAAGACTTGCCTTCCTGCAGCTGTAGATTGGGAGGGGCCCCTACTACTTCCACCCATAAGTGAAAAGCTGCAGTGGAACATCCTGGAAGCATGCCCCCTCATGCTTCAGTTTGGAATAGTGGAACAACACAAGAACATTTTGATTCTGAAATAGCATCCTTGGAAGGAAACAAATTTACTGACTTCACAGTTGGCTTTGACTGTTCAAAGACTCATCAATTTGAGTCCTTGTTCTCTTGCACCTTCATCACCTTCCCTAGACACCCAGGTAATGGGCTCTGATAACTATTTGTATATCAAGCTTGTTAAGGTAAAGTATTGGATTTAAAATCAAAATGTTATAAGGAATTCTGGGATGGTTCTTAGTCCCCCTAGCTATGGAATGCAGCATTGGGAAACTAAGGAAACAACAAATTGAAATTAAATTGAAAGAAACAACACCCTCCTTTAGCCTTTTCTTGATGGGAAAGTGGTCATCTTAGACTGCAATCCTATAAATAGTTACCTGGGAGTAGGCTCCATTGAACTCGATGGAACATTTTAAGTCGAATTTGTATGTAAGTCAGAACAGCATAGCGTTCCATATGTTAAAATCGGCATTTACGCAAATTGTGTAGTATACTACGCTGTGTACTCTATGTAAACGACGTAGCGCCAGGGAACCCAGAAGTCTGTTCTTAAGTATGGGTTGTCTGTAAGTTGGATGTTCTTAACTCGGGGACTGCCTGTACTGAGTTTGTGAAGCTGTGTGTGTGAGCGAGAGAGAGTGGGGGAGGCAAGCAAAAGGCCATCCAGCTGATTTTTGATGGATTCATGAGACTGTACGGCTCCGGTCCAGTATATCTCAAGGAGCGCCTCCAGCAACATCAAGTACGCTGCTCAACAAGATCTGCCACGGATGGCCTTCGCCAGAGAAACCAGGCTGGTGGGGACTAGGAGGAGGGCCTTTTCTGTGGCAGCCCCCAATTTATGGAACTCTCTCCCCAGTGACCTCTGCCATGCCCCTTCCTTGATTAGCTTCCGCCGGGCATTAAAAACGTGGCTTTTCAGGCGGGAATATGGGGTGGGTTAGGATTTTTAAGTTTTGTACTGTTTTTAATAGTGTTTTATACTGTGTGTGTGTGTGTGTGTGTCCCTTGTGTTTTATTGGACTGTACATCGCTCAGAGTGGCCGGATGTCTGGCCAGATGGGTGATTCATAAATATAATAAATAAATAAATAAATAAATAAATGACAATTTTCCCATCAAGAAAAGACTAAAGGAGGGTGTTGTTGCTGCTAGCTCCTGCTCACATCCTCACAGCCCACCTAAAACTCCACCAAAAGTTCTCAGAGAGCTGAGACGAGCAAAGAGCTGATCCCGATCCAAAGCTGATCACATGAGAGTTTCAGATGGGTCAGGGAATGAGGCCTGTTCAGCCATTCTCTATTAAGCAATTGTGCCTTTGGGCCTGCCCATTGCCATTTAATCTAATATATAAAAATTAAAGTTTGTTTGTGGGTGTGGGTGAGTGTACGGGCGTTTGCGTGCGTCGCATAGGCTCCTACACAGTTGGACAGATCCACCCCAAACTTGTCACGCATACTCTCCATCACCCAAGGACAAAGACTGGTGGGTTTAAATCTCTGAAAAACCCTCACTGCGCCTGTATGACCCAAAATAGATGAGGGCCAATGGCTTCACTTGGAATGTTCGCAGGGGCCATTCAGGAGCGGCTATGCAAATCACTCCTCTACATCAAAATGTTCATATGAACTGCAGCTGGGGCCTACAAGAGGGGGGAGCTGGGATTTCATTGTAGGGTAGTCCTGGGGGGGGCAAGATGGGATTACATTGTTGTACAGTCCCAGGGGGGAGCAGGGATTTCATTGTTGGGTAGTCCTGGAGGGGGAGGAGCTCCAGGGGGGAGCAGGGATTTCATTGTTGGGTAGTCATGGGGGGGGAGCTCCAGGGGGGAGCAAGGATTTCATTGTCCAGTCCCGGGGGGAGGGGAAGCAGGGATTTCACTGCGTAGTCCCGGGGGAGCAGGGATTTCATTGTGCAGTCCTGGGGGAAAGGGAACAGGGATTTCATTGTGTAGTCCAGGGGGGGAAGCAGGGATTTCATTGTGTAGGCCCAGGGGGGTGGGGAGCTGGGATTTCATTTCATTGTGCAGTCCTGGGGGAGCTGGTAGTCCATTATGTAGTCCTGGGGGACCTTTTCTATGGAGCAATTCAAAACAGTGGTCAGCTACCTTAAGGAATTTCAAACAAATAGTGCCTATAGGAAAATGACGACCTGTGCAACGCCAGGGTAAAAAAGCTAGTTGTTTATAACAACCACTCAGAGTGTAGAACCAGAGAGAAGAATAATTGTAAGGAATGATCATGCTCTGAAATACGGAAACAGCCTCCTCTGCTCCCTTCCTACAATAACTCCCCTAGCTGCCATCTTTTTTCTAAAATTTAGAGATCTAAATAGTCATGAACCAGGCTGACATAATAATAATAAAAAATTGTTAGCATTTGTAGTGTGCTTTGTTTTGACCCACTGGGGATCATTGCTGCCTTGCTTTCAAGGTTTTCTGTGAGCTTAAAACCTCCCCTTTAAAATAAATACCTAAACTGGTTCTCAAATGTTGCCGTGTTACCCTTTAAGAAAAGTGTTTTAAAAAGCCACAAGAATTAGCAACACTGGCTGGGAGATACTGGAGATTACTTGCTAGGACAGAAACAGATCATTAATCATGTTTCTCAATGTGTTAACAAAGCGGGTGATGGTGGCTTCCCTTGTCCATTCAATTCAATTCTGGTGGTTTCTTACCTCAAGGTATTAGAGCAAAGGAGTCTTAGCTTTGATCTCTTGTGCTGCAGGGTCCCCCCTGGCAAGCGCAGAACATATATTTTTCAAAACAGAAAGCCAAAGAGCAAGGAGACAATGAGGTATCGTCATGCTGTATTGTTGTGCCACTCTGCTCCATTTCTGGCAGCCACTCATCCAGTCTGCTTGCCTTGGACCAGTAGCTGAATACTGAAATCCAAGCTGCTTCAACATGATGTTCTGAGCCCACTGGCACATTGCTAGATTGAAGCAGACTCTTATCCTATCTTGGGAGTAGGCTTTGTGCCCAGCTCCTTAGACTAGAGCTCTTGTTCCATGGTTGGAGGTCAAAGAACAGAGACAGTGGAATTTTATTAGTAGCATATCTGGAAGAGATGATATCATTAAAGGCAGCAGCACAGAGAGTTGGAGAAATCTGTTCCTTCCAGACTCCAGTGTCCTAGAAGGAATCCATCTGACTTCTGAGCTTGTCATTAATCATATACAGCTACTTTCTCTTGATCTTAATTTTGTACATTGTGGGCAGACTTAAGTGGCACAGCATCATGTACTGTAAAGCCAGCCATGATAATAGCACTATGTTTTGTCCCAGAGCGATGCAAGTGAATAAAGAGGGCGTGTTTGCACATCATGCTAACCCATCTTGGCAATAAGCCTTGGTTGGTTGGTTGGTTGGTTGGTTGGTTGTGTGAACAGCCCACAGTGAGCCCAAGAGACGATTGGGCTCACCATGGATTGTTGGCCCCCTCCTCCCCCTCTCTGCTGAGATTGCGGGTTCACTGTGTCCGCGCCCCCCCCGGCTGACAGCCGGCTTTTGCAATCCCCCATTTTGATAGCCACACAGAGTGGCACCTTGGAGGAGCTGTCTGTGGCTGTCGGAAACTTAAAAAAAAACAACATTTTGTGCAAAAAAACCACAACGTGGTTCATTTCCCCTCTCCTGTTCGGTGTGGTGGTGACTGCTTGAGATGAGCCATGTTCTGCTCAGTCTCCTAGAGGAGGCCCAGCAGAGAGGGGCGAGCATCCCCTCTCTGCTGAGATCAGGCTGCCAATCCCAGAAGAGGGGTTGCTCGGCAACCCCTTTCTGCCAGGATCCGCAGCAGCCAGCCACGTCCCTGCTATCCCCTCCTGCCAATTTGGGCCTGCAGCACCAGTGGGGAAGAGGTACTGCTTGGCTGGATGTAACAGTGGGCAGTGCCCATCACTTCAGCCTACTTGTGAGCAGGCTGAAGTGATGGGTGCCAGCCCATTCCCCCCTCATGGCGGGGAGGAGGGGCAACCTCGGTGCTCCCACAGTGTCCCCTGGGATATCTGTGGGAGGACCAAGGGGGGGAGGTGGCTCTGGAGCCACAATGTGCCTGATCGTCTGTTGGGTACATTGCAGGCTCTGGGGCAAACAAGCTGTGTGGTTTGTGTCATGCAAACCTGCCCACTGTGTTAAACAAGGCCACGCTTAAGGGGTACAAGGAGGCCCACAAGGTACTGTCCTTGCCATAAGGTACAGACAAGTTTTCAAATGAGGAAAGCTGTGTTTGATCATTGATGTTCAGTTGGTGGCCTACCCACCTGCAGTAGAAGCGCTATGCCTGAACTGGTGGTTTATCCCGGAGGCATAAGCTTATACCCTGGCCTGGCACAACTGAGATGCCCACATCTGCCTTGCTTCACAGTATGGACAAGAAGCTAAATATGCAAACAATGTAGAGCACCTCTGAGGGGCACAGGCAGCAGGTGCCTGCGCCTATATGAAGCTCAGCCCCTTGTATCTCATCCCCACCTAGAAGACAGTGGAATCTCTTCCTTATAGCTCCACTTGGACTGGATTTCCCTTTGCCCAGGCATCTCTTTCCCCGACCAAATGGCACTGTTTTTTTCATCATACTGCAGACTGGAGAAGTTGAGATAATCTAGGGCCCTGTTGGAAAACAAATTGAAGAGGTCACCCAACTTTAATGAACCTAGGAAAAGTACATACACACTTGCAAAATCCCAGGAATCTGTCCAACATTCCTGCCAAAATTTGATGAGGCAATACAGAATCGTCCCACTGACCTAGATCTCTCTTACCAAATCTACATGTAGACACATCTGTGCCCTACCTACACTACCCACCCACCCACACACACACACCTTTGACTCAGATGTCCCTATCCTTTGACCGTGCTGCAAGCTGATGAAATAACTTACAGAGCAGCCCAATGGCCCCTAGACAGTGTCTAGACGGCCATTGGATTGTTTGGATTCCCAGCTCCAAAGTCAGGAAATTGCTCCAACCTCGGAGCTGGGGATCTGCATTCAAGAGTGCCTCCCCCCACTCGCAGCTGGCACAGAAAAAACTGCACTGGCTGCTTCTCCAAGTTCACAAAAGTGACCTCAGAGAAGGGGTTTAGGGGGTGTTCCAAGGGGGCAGGGAGGGGAGGAGACTGGCACCGCCAAGATAAAGCATATCCTGATAAAGCCTCGGCCTCCTTTCCTCCTGCTCCAAAGTGCCGCAGTTAGATGGCCATAATCCTCCATCTAAGTGCTTTGCAGAGTGAGAGGAGCATGGATGCAAAGATCACCTCCACGCTCCTCCCACCCTGCATAGGATGCCCAGGCCATAATCCTCTGAGTTCAGAGGTTTATGAGCATCTCCATAGGACTGCACCCTTAGCTATTTTAATAGTTGCATTCATAGATTTCATAGATCATAGAGTTGGAAGGAGCCTACAAGGCTATCGAGTCCAAACCCCTGCTCAATGCAGGAAACTAGAGGAGGGGTCTCCCATCCAAGTAATAACCAAGCCTGACCCTGCTTAGCATGCTGATTACATTCCTAAATCTATATTAAATATAAAATAAAACCAGCCATGTTTTGCTCAGTAGTGCCACATACCAAGACAGCATGCACAATTTTGGGTTATTGTTCTGCTCTGTTTGTAAGTTCTAATTCTGATTGAAATTTTTTTTTAGAAGCAATTCAAAGTTCAGGCTACAATCCTGTGCATGTTTACCCAGGTGTAAGCCCCACTGAAAACAGTGGGACTTACTTCTGAGTAGACATGTATAAGGCTGCACCGTCAGTGGCAAATGATCTTGCTAAGGAGCTAAAGCTGTTGCAAGGAGCTTTCATTTGTTCTAGCACCTTAGTTCTTGCAATAGTTACTTTTCTTCCGTCCAAAATGCCAATAATATTGCTTTAGAAAACGGTAAAGTGATACCTTTTATCTCCTGGGAGTAAGCTGTACAGGAAAAATAAACCAAAGTGGTAGAGAGATAACAAAAGAGTTCCCAGATCTGGATACTTTGACAATGGCGATCCAACTATTGTTGGTATGAAGTAGTAATCCCATCAAACTCTGGTATAAATGATTTCAGGCCTGGAGTTGCCCTTTCATCAACTGGCTGCCTTCTTGGCAGGAGTTTCAGAATACAAGTGGCATGCAAATAGCTCCCAAGTGGCTAAATTCTGGCTCGCCCAAAGCCAAGTCGGAAAACAACTAAGCAGCAATAAGGAGTATTTTCATGAATGTTACAGCTTCATAAAAGCAAGACCACAGACACGATCCAGTGGAGGCTGGGTGACTCCTATTTCAGTGGGGTTCCTAATCCATTGCAGCTTTTATTTGGAGCTTAATAGGGGCTATCCATGGTGGTGAACCTACTTTGGGGGTGGTGTTCAGAACCATGGATAGCTCCTATAAAGCTCCAAATAAAACTTGCAAAGGATTGGGAGCCCCAACGAAATAGGAGTCACCACCAGCCTCCCCTGCAGACATCCTACAGTAAAGACGAGAAACTGAAATGCACATGACTTGAGTTGAAACTGCAACTGAAGGCGAAAGCAGTTGTGCTCCGAACTCATTAATAAAATGAGCAGCAGGCCTAGCAAAGGGCCGCTCCGTGTCTGCTGCAGCATCGAGAAGGAGAAGGCAATGAGGCAGAAGCAGATGGACACGCCTGCCGTGGACGCTTTGCTCACCCCACTCATTCAAATACATTATGTAAGATTAGGAGCCAAGAAGGCCGTTCAAGCGTGTATGGAGCCATACGCCATCACGTGAGGTGTTGTTTCAGAGCCGTTGTGGTTTCCAGGAACGGCAAGAGAAAGACAATATTTAGACAAGATAGCAGGCACAAAAGGAAAGGATTAGGGAAACAAGGCGTTCTGCTATTTCCTCTTGGGTATCCACTGGGTCACAAGATAAAGGCATCATGCCCTCGGTAGCACTTTCAAAGTGTCTGGCTCTGAGATGCCATTTGTAATTTGGACATCAGTGATCCTCTTTCAGGAGGGGCCCAGTTCTTACACTATCCCGCCCCCCCTTGTCTTCCCATCTTTCTCTGTCCTATTCCTGTAATTCACAAAAAGCAAGATCAGCCTTTTACCATTACCTTTGTACAAAAGCATTGTCAAGACGCTGGTGTCATGAAAGAATGAATAGATAATAGCAAGCCTCTGGAGAGCACAGCATGCAAAGATTCTATGTAAAGTGAAAAATATGAAGAGTATTATTTTTGTTAATAAGTGCACAGGACCTAACCATAATAGGCTTCTACAACTGAACAGTTTGATTTAATTATTTCAGAAGGCTTCTCTGGGGAGGGCAGCACAATAGAACAGCAGCTTGATCAAAAAGAGTGGGCAACGAGAACAAAACAAAACCTAAAACCTAGTATTGCTTCTGATGGAGCTGGAGTCAAAATTACCCAGTGAAATGACTGATCTGACATGAAATATTGGAAGAAATGAGGGGAAGATTTCTCTCTCCCTTTCTTTCCCAAAGGCCAAACATCCATAATGATTCTCACAATGACATAATAAACCCCATTTTGGCATCACCACGAACCTTCGATGTTAAGAACAACAGCACTGTAAAAGCTTGCATAGTCCCAATCAGCAACTTCTCCCTTGGAAGGTCAGCTTAGATATAGGCTAAGCTCCAGAGCCACCTTTCCAGAGCCACCTTTTCTGCCATATTTCTCTTCTTTCTCTACATGAAGGGGAAGGGCAGATTTGGCCAGAGGCCTTTAGTTGGTCACCCCTTTCATATGTTCTTTGGCTTACAGAGAACTCTATGAGTTCTTCATTTGTGAACTGTAAACTATTCTACGTTGGGGAATTGCATGACTCCAATCATCATCATCATCATCATCATCATCATCATCATCATCATCATCATCATCTACAGTACAGTAATACCTTGGATTGCAAGTAACTTGGTTTGAGAGCGTTTTGCAAGACAAGCACATCTTTAAATATTTATTTATTTATTTATTTTACTTGATATACAAGTGACGCCTTGCAATACAAGTACTGCAGTACAGCTTAAATTAAAAATATCTGTACAAATTTTTTTGGGGGGATTTCGTTTTGATTTAAGAGTGTTTTGGATTACAAGCACGTTTCCGGAATGAATTATGCTCTCAATTCCAGAGTAAAAAGACAAAAAAAAAAAAAAGATTCCAGAACAGTAAAAAGGCAAAAACAGATAAAAGAAAAAAAAACAATGCACTGAAAACAAGGTAACAATTACAGTGGTGGTTGAAGAGCAGAGAAGGCTTCCCAGAACAAGGAGGTCTTCAGCAGGTGCCGAAAGCAGCACAAAGTTGGAGCCTGCCTGACCTCTAGAGGCAGGGAGTTCCACAGAAATGGAGCCACCACACTGAAGGCTCTTCTGGTGGACTCCAATCGGGCCAAAGATCCATGAGGAACCACCAAGAGCATGCCATCTGATGACTTCAGTGAGCAGGTAGGTTGGTATGGGAGGAGGTGCTCTCTCAGGTAACCTTGTGGGTACATTAGATGCAGACTGCAGTTGGTTTCCAGGTGCAGTTCCAAGTAAACAGCTTGGCTCCAGCATACCTTAGGGGAGTGTCTCTCTCATGACTCAACTGTTGACTTGGCCAGATAGAATTAATCCACAGCAAAGCCTGCAGGTGCTCAATGTTATTAGCTTTCAGGAAATCAGTTTATTTTTTTATTTATTATATTTATACCCCACCTTTTTCCTGCAAGGAACCCAAGGTGGCTTACATTATCCTCATCCTCCTCTCCATTTTATCCTCACAACAACCCTGTGAGGTAGGTTAGGCTGAGAGTCAGTGACTGGCCCAAAGTCACCCAGTAAGTTTCATGGCCGAGCGGGGACTAGAACCCGTTAAGACTAGAACCAGTTAAGACCATTCTATTTGAGAAAACCTTCTACTATGTGGGTAGGTAGACAAACCTTGAAACCTTAGATCAGTGATGGCGAACCTATGGCACGGGTGCCACAGCTGGCACACAGGGACCTCTCTGTGGGCACTCGAGCCATTGGTCACCAGATCGCGAAAAGACTGTCCCCTTCTGCAAAACACTAATGATCTTGTTCTTTCTCACAGTGTGGAACAGAATGATTTTATTCTAGAATTCCTGTTACAGAATTCTTTTCTACATTGTTATCACATTTAAAAGATTTTGAAGAATGATGCACAGACCATGGCTTGGATGTAAAGCCCTAACAGTTGACCCGAGTGCTGCATGTGTTGCTCTCAAACTAACAGAGTATGAGCCAAGGTTTGACAAATTATCAGCATGCATGCAATAGCAAAAATCACATTAATTGTGCAAAAGCATGCCCAATGCAAACTTTTACCTAATGCAGTGTTTGCAGTCCAAGACATAAAGTGTTTAAAATGTGTTAAGCACGTTTAGTTTTCTTGTTTATCTTGTTCAGCCTAGTACAGGTTGACTTTTATTTTTACTAATCAGACACCTGTAGAAGCAGGGAAAGGACCCGGGGTAAAGCTTGCCCCATACAATTTCAGTCTGGCATATAGGTAATCATATTACAAGTTGAGAATCCCTTATCCAAAAATACATGTGCCTAATTATTTAAAAAGTTTGTATAAATTCCCTTCAGGCTATGTGTACAATGTAGTACTATAATAATTTTTTGAGTTGATTTTTTTCCCAACAAAAAACTGTTTGTATCATTGAAAGCTCTGTTATTGTGTTTTTCTTTTAAGACAAAAGATGTTAATTAGTTCGGACAACTGTATGAGTTGTTTTTCTAAAACTAAAACCTCGGTATTCAGGTTTAACTGCAGTGTTGGCACTTTGAAATAAATAAGTTGGTTTTGTGTTGCAGTTTGGGCACTCGGGCTCAAAAAGGTTCGCCATCACTGCCTTAGATGATCTCCCCTGAGTAATAAGAGAGGGGCTAAATTCTATGAACAGTCTCTAGAGCCAGTCTGATAAATTATCGCCCATGGTCTTTGAATATTTTGGGACTAATTAATGGCTATGGGTTGGATCCACATTTGTGGTGGATCAACTGCGCTGGTGGAAGTGGACTTTCCCACCCACCCTTTCCACAGCAGCCCCTCCAACCCCCTGAAAATACTACATAGTGACTAGGTTCAGGCAGCATGATAACCCACACTCAAATGTTGCGTGTGGGTTGTTGCTGAGATAACAAACCATGGTGAATAACCCACAGTTCATAACCCAACAACAAACCATGGGGTGTCTTCATGGGTTGTTCATGGTTAACAAGCCATGGCTTGTTAGAGCAGCTGGGTTTAGACAACACAGTAACCCATGTTTCAACAACAACCCATGATTCAATAACAACCCCCACACAACTGGCTTACGCTGGCTCAGCTTGTCTGAGCGTGGAAAGCTATGCAGGGTCAAGCCTGGTTATTACTTGGATGGGAGACCCCTCCTCTAGTTTCCTGCATTGAGCAGGAGGTTGGACTCGATAGCCTTGTTAGGCTCCTTCCAACTCTATGATCTATGAAATCTATGAGTGTGAGTTATCGTGTTGTCTGAACCCAGACAGAGAGTCAGGAAATCCTACTAAATGGGGTGAGCTGTGGGGGAGGGGGATCCCCAAAAATTGGAGAGGAGGGATCTTCCGGGTATAGGACCCTTCCTCTCAAGGAAAGTCTTCCTCTATAAGATAGATCCTGGATCCAACCCTATGAACGTTAGGGCCAAGCTAGACATCAGAATTAAAGGGGGTGAAGAGAGAGTGTTGGCATCAATGGAGACTTCCCTCCAGATGCAAATAGCAAACAGCAGCTGGGCGTGTGTGTGTGTGTGTGTTTATCAAGACCCCAGCATGGAGGAAAAGCCAAACTCTCCCTCCTCCGGCCCTGATGCTATTCAGGGTTCCCTGTGGCTGATACGTACATCACAAAAACGTGTTCTTTAATTGTATTCATGTCCATGTTTCATTTCTTTAAGGCTTATTGTTGACAGGAAGAAGGAAAGGGATGCTCATTGTGCTGTTAGACAGAAGAAAGGCCTACAATTCCCAGCATGCCCCAACCAGTATGGCTGGTTGAGACATGCTGGGAGTTGTATAGGCGAACAAATGTCAGTGTACTGGAAGAAGCAAAGACTACTAGCGTTGAAAAAATGATCCTTCAATGCCAACTTCAGTGGACCGGTCATGTTGTTCGAATGCCTGACTGCCGTCTCCCAAAGCAGTTACGTACTTTATTCCCAACTCAAGGATGGAAAGCGGAATACCAGTGGTCAATATAAGAGGTTTAAAGATGTTCTTAAGGCTAATCTAAAAAAATGCAATATAAACATTGAAAACTGGGAAGCTCTGGCCCATGAACGATCTAACTGGAGGTTGGCCTTTCACAAAGGTTCTATGGACTTTGAAGAAGCTCGAGTGCAAAGTGAAAGGGAGAAACGTGCTAAGCGAAAAGCACGTCAAATGAATCCTTTACAAGACCATCTTCCATCTGGTAACCTGTGTCCTCACTGTGGGAAGCTGTGTGGATCTAGAATTGGCCTCCACAGTCACTTACGGACCCATCGCTAGAGTCTACACAATTTTCTTTAGAATTTTCCTCCTTTTAAAATCTCCTTTTTGTACATTTTCTTTTCTTTTTTTTATCCTGGAAGACAATCTTACTCGGTCACGAGTGATCGCCTGACTGACTGACTGTATTTATTTATTTATTATATTTATGCTCCGCCTTTTTCCTGCAAGGAACCCAAGGCGGCTTACACAATCCTCCTCCTCCTCCTCCTCTCCATTTTACCCTCACAACAACCCTATGAGGTAGGTTAGACTGAGAGTCAGTGACTGGCCCAAAGTCACCCAGTAAGTTTCATGCCGAGCGGGGACTAGAACCTGGATCTCCTGAGTCCCAGTCCAACACTCTCACCACTACGCTACACTGGCTCTTTGTAGGCCGTTCTGTCTAAACATGCATAGGATTGTTCCCTTAAATACTTTACAGTGTACACCAAGAAACCTTCTTACAAACTAGTCCTTGCAAAGCAAGTAAAAGTTATTTAATATTTAAATGCTATCAGCACAGCATGAATTACCAGCACGCCTCAGAGATATATGGTAAACTGTCTGGGTAATTATGGGCAGCTGAGGAGTTTTTCTGAGGTAACTTGCTGAAAAACTCACAGAGCTCAAAAGCATTTTTTAAAAAGCCATGTTAATGGGACAAATTCTCCCTTTACTTTTAAAGCTCTTATTTAAAATGGCAAAAATGTTGCTGTCTGTCATGAAATGACCACTGTTAAATGAGAGGATTTTCTCATCCTCCCTCATGGAAGCAAGGCCCAAACCTTTCCTCATAACCACTACTTGGTATACTGGGAGGCAGCCTTCCCAACCTGGTGCCCTCCAGATGTGTTGGGACTGCAATTCCCATCATTCCAAGCCACCATACTGGCTGGGAATGATGGGAGTTGCAGTCCAACACATCCGGAGGGCACCAAGCTGGGAAGGCTTCTGTGAGGAAACCATTTAAACTGCACACGGTATTGGTATTCACAATTGATGGCAAGAGATGCATATTTTCTGAGTTCAAAAGTAAAGTGCACATTGGTTCTTAGTTCTTTACCTGTTTACAAATCTTCCCTAAATAATTATTCTAACATTTTTCCATGTCTGCTACCTTCCCCAAGTCTCCCAAGCTTCCTTATGTTCTAAGGGGAAGAATAAACCTCTCAAAATGAACGGCCTTTTAACTGAGGGAGGCAGTGCGGCCAGCCTCATGAGAAGGACCAGGCTTTTTTGCACAAGCTGCAAGCAGCAAGCATCCTTTTGGAAGCAAGGTCACTGCACAAAGCAACCGGCTGCGTGGAGAGGGCTGAGTCTGAGAGCCTCTAGGCCCACCCCTTGGCTTTGTTTGGAAGGATGCTGTAAAGCCCTTCAGGTTAAAAGAGGCAACGTGGTTCTTTGAGGGATGAGATTGAAGGTTGTTGTGGAAAGCAGAAAAAACATTGCATAAAAGGGATCAAGGATTTATATGCAGTAGATCCAGACTAGGATGATCAAAGAAGCCACAACAGATAGCCACCTGTTCTCGCCAGTGCAGTGCATCCTTATATAAGAGCCGGCATTAACTCCCCTCATACACCCTACAACAGGAGTAGGCAACTTGGCGTCATCCAGATTTTTAGACTATGACTCCCATCTGCCCTAGCCAGCATGCCCAATGGGCAGTGATGATGGGAGTTGTAGTCCAAAACATTTTGAGGGCGCCAGGCTGCCTACTCCCCTGCCCCTGCCCTAGCAGCTGCCGTGCCATAAACTGCCAACGCCCCAGACACAGGATTTCCCAGACTGTGAGATGCAGCACAGATTCAGAAGAAAGAACAGTTTCAGACCCCCGGCACGGATGCCATGTGCCTTCGTCATGACCCCCACAGAGCTCATTGTGCTGGTGGTTTAAACTGCAGTGTAGTGTGCCACACAGCACATGGCACAAATTCATTCAACCCCTTTTCTTTTTGATGGGTGATAAGAATAAATAACTTAAGGAAATTGTGTGTTGGTTTGGAAGGTCTAGCGTAGTATAGAGGTGGAATTTGGGGTGGATTTTTTTCTAAATAAAAACAAACGTTGTATTCTGCTGTATGCTCGTGCTGAACCAGTATCTTCATTTTTATATGAAATAGTAGGTCAGCCTTCCCCAACCTGGTTCCCTCCAGATGTACTGGACACTGATCATGCTTGCTGGGGAATGATGGGAGATGTAGTCCAGTACATCTGGAGGGAACCAGGTTGGGGAAGGCCAGATCTGAGATTCCCGGTTTAGGACAATGTGGCACTTATATGCGGAGGCTGATTCAAGGCTGATAGACACCTTTTATCTGTAGTTGCAGCCGGCTTCATACCCATGTTTCATTTTAAAGCATTTAATAACAACATTTAGCCTCCATTTAAGTGCTTTTTGAGTGTTCAGAGTCTTTCACATACATTATCTCAGTAATCCTTACCAACAGCCCTGTAAGGCAGGCTGGTATTATCCCCACATTGCAGCCATGGGATGGGGGAGTAGGCCGAGGCTGAGATAAAGTAGATTGCCTACTGAGGCCACCTACTGAGTGAGATTTGAACTGCAGACTTCCTGGTTCATTGTCCAGGCTTATGCAACTCGGTCCTATGCATGTTCTTTCTAGTAGTTCAATGGGATTTAGTCCCAAGAAACTGTGCACACAGGATTGAAGCCTTACAGCACAGCTCTATTAATTACTTGGAGGTAAATCTACTTGGAATATTACTAGGGGGTCAGCCCAGTTGAACAAAGTGGGGCATTTACATCTGAGTAAAATATGATAGACCTGTGCTCTAATGCTGCGTTAAGGGACTGCAGGCTTAGTCACTATGCTACAAAAAGCTCTCATGTTTGTATATGTAGCAGAAGCTTGGGGGTATTACCGGAATAAATTTCCAAAGAATTCTCATTTACCAGCGCTTTACAAGTGCTTTGGAGATAAACTGGTGCACAAACAAAGAGGACAGAAGTTATCAGAACTTTTCCTGATTAGCTTGTCTTTTATTTTCATATCATGATAAACTCATATGGACCTCAGTCTATTGACAAGGTTCACCTGGATCTGTAGGGCCCAATTCTCACAAACAGCTAATGAGGTGATACACCTGTGTCTGGACTGTACCACTTCTGATTTGCAGGTGGAGCTTCACATGATTCACTAACTCCTCTATCCCCCGCCCCCCGCAAAAGTTATCTGCACATAGGAAAATACCATGCCAGGGAGAAGAAGGCTCAGCAAAACCCATTATTCCCTGGTGTGCTAATTCTTGCAAGGATTTTATTTCATTTATAAGGAGGAGTACCCAGTCCTGCAGGCTCAAGTCGAGATGCAGGTTTATCATTTCTAGCAAGGCTGGGCAACTTGTGGCCCTCCAGATGTTTTGGCCTACAACTCCCATCATACCACACCACTGGCTATGCTGGCCATGGCTGATGGGAGTTGTAGGCCAATACATCTGGAGGGGTACGCCCCTGATTTCTGTGTTGTTTGTAAGAAGCAGGTCTAAGTGGATTTGGCAACTCTCTGCTCTGCAGTGGGGACCAGCAACTTCTCACCTTGGGAGGATGGAAGAGGACAGCGGACCTTCAAGCCAGCTGTGCCAGAAGTGGTCCGCTCGGGGAACTGCCCACTTCCATCTGAGTGCTCAGCTCCGTTCTTCAGTTGCTATGGTGACACATTAAGAGCCTGCATTTAGCCAATAACTCCAATATCAAAGATAAAGGCTCTTGGTGGAGAGCTCTCATTACCGCCTTGGAAGCAGGGAGCCAGCATTTGTATCATCTGATAATAAGCTATAAAAACGTGAATTAGGGAAAAGCAGCCCTGGATGTTAATTGCTCCATGGTAGCAACACAGCTATTTATCAATAGCTGCTTATGAGCACAGCTTTCAGTTTAACTCAGACTGCAGCTAATTGCCCCCTGTCTAATTGATATTACAGAATAAGAACAGCTTGGGATGGGAGGGCAAAGCAGGAACCAAGACGATGGCTTGCATGTGTAATCAGAGACTGTAAGCAAAGCAAAAGGCGCCTGCCCCAATTCCAGGCATGTCCCCCATAAAGGGCTGGGGATGGATGGATGGATGGATGGAGGGGGGGAAATGTAATCAATGCAAGAGGGGCCACAGCACCGTTGTGCAGAAGCGAGAATTTTGGGAAATGCAGCTTGCCATGGCACAATGCTCCAAGGAAAGAAAAGCTGCACTTGCCCAAAGGCCCTCTTCCACACCACAATTAAAGGCACAGGAGATCTGTCCACACGGGTCATCCTACAAAGGATTTTCTCCGTGTCGCTCTGTCAAGGGCACATGCACCAGTGCTTGAATTGGGGGGGGGGGGAGGAGGCCTGTTTTTAGAAGAGCACAGGATGCCATGATTTGGCTAAAAATGTGGGGGGAGGTCTTTTGTGAAAGCTGGGGCTTTTGTGATGCCTTGTGATGGGTAGGTGTTGTTTTTAGATGTCCTTTGCTAAAACCATAGTAAAATATGGATGTCGGGGGGGGGGAGGAAAAAAAGCCGGCTTGCCCCCAGTCTTTGAGCAGTGCTTGGTTTAGCAGTGCCTTCCACATTATGATCATACCAAGGGAAATTAAATACTTGGATCTGTTTCTTTGCTCTGAGCATTTCAGACATTCTTTGTGGGGAGGACGAAGGAGGGAGGGTCATGCATGCTGTCTCTGCTCCCAGCCTCCCAATTTGGACTATATAGCCTAGCTTGAAGATGTGTGTGCGTGATCACGTGCGTGCACA
Organism: Shinisaurus crocodilurus; assembly: GCA_021292165.1. Classification (NCBI taxonomy): domain Eukaryota; kingdom Metazoa; phylum Chordata; class Lepidosauria; order Squamata; family Shinisauridae; genus Shinisaurus; species Shinisaurus crocodilurus. The sequence continues at coordinate 142,366 of JAHFWL010000882.1, forward strand.
CACACACACACATGAGAGCCTCAAGTTGTCCCCAGTTGGATTGTATTTTGCCAACTAAATAGGTATTACACTTTAGCAAGCAACACTGCTGGATCTAAATTCGGTACAGATGCCAGCAAGCAACTGCTACACGTAGTGAAAAATAAGATTTTATGACAGCTGGAATTTATGGACTGAGATAAATGTATTTGGTGGGGTTTTTGTTTTTAACATTAATTTTTGGGGTAAAATGCTAGAAAAATATATTAATTAAAAACTCCATGCTATGAGGTAGGAAATGATTGCACAGTGGATCTCAAACTTGTAATTGCCAGTTGTACTGTGACAGCAGAGGGGGGTAGGGGCTGTGGCTCAGTGGTGGAGCACCTGCTTCGCATGTAGAAGGTCCCAGGTTCGATCCCCAAGGCCTTGGTTCCCCTGTATTTATTTTGTTAGTTACTTGAAATCCATACCAACCCTAGCCTGTTATCTCTTATGATGGTTTTATGCTTCCTCCCCCTTGGCTTTTCCCTTTCCTCATTTAACCCTTCCATACTTTCTACACAATGATGGTGAAAGGGATGTGGCTACAAATATCTCTCTACTTACTTGAGTGGAGAAAGGAGAACTGTCCGCAGCTGTGCAAACCCAGTGTACGGAAGACCCTGTTTTTCCTGGAGCTCGAGGCTGTGGGGAGGTGTCCTTGCTCACCCATCAACAGTTCTGCTCCTGCTGCTGCAACCGTCATCTCTGCCACCTCGCCATATTCTGCAACCTTGCCCAGTTTCCTTTCTTTGCATGTGCCCCCACTACCTCTGTTCCCCACTGGATATGTCAATAGTCCCTGGTAGTGCATTTGAGAAACCATGCCATAGATCAGGGGTAGGGGACCTCAGGCTCAGGGGCCAAATCCGGCCCTCCTGGGGTCTCAGTCTGGCCCTCCAGGGATCCCCAGATGGCCACGCCCCTTCCCTGGCCTCACCTCTTCCCCCAACCACAGATGGTCTGGATGTTTCCTGGCTTTTGTGCAGGCTTTTCCTTCATTCTAAAAGGTTGAAATGCCTCTCCTAAGACTTAGTTACTGGCAGTCAGAGCTTCAAGCTATAATATGCTGGGCGGGGGGGGGGGATTTTTTGGCCCCATCCCCTTGGTGGCAGGGATGGGGACTCGGACTCGAGGACTCAACTCGTGAGTCGGACTGAGTCCCCCCTCTGACTCGAGTCGGACTCGAGTCCCAATATTTTTAATGGGACTCGAGACTCGACTCGGGACTCGAGACCAAAGACTCGTCAACATCCCTGCTTGATGCCACCTGCAGGTGCTGTCTGGACCTAGTTGCAGTAACAATCCAAGTTTATTTTTTAAAACCATTTTACTAATGTAACCTTTCAGACATTTTGGGTTTGGCTGCCTCTGCCTGCCTGTTTGGGGTTCCCTGCCTCCTCTGCCTGCCTGGTCTCTTCTTAACCAGTTCCACAGTTTGAATTGTCCAAGACAAAGGCCTCTGCCTGCCTGTTTTGGGGTTCCCTGCCTGGTTATTTTGGGTTTGTCTGCCTGGTCTGTTCTTGTCAAAATCAGTGGCAGAGTTTTGAGATAAAAAGGCACACTTGTGCCTAGAATTTATTTAAGCCACACATCTGAAGTAGCCTTATTTTGTTGGGAAAAACCCCCATTGATTTTAATAGGGACTCGTGGAGTCAGCTTTGGGAGTGACTCGTGACTCGTGAGTCACCATTTTGGACCAAGGACTTGGACTCGGACTCGAGACTCGAGACCAAGGACTCTTCAACATCCCTGCTTGGTGGTCCTGCCCACCACTGAAGTTTGGCCCCTGAGAGCTTCTCTGGACCAGAATTTGGCCCTCTGCCTGAAAGAGGTTCCACACCCCTGCTCCTAGCTAGGCAGTCCTGGTGGCAACTACAGCAGCAGCAGCAGCAGCAGATGATGATAATAATAATAATAATGCTCTACCCTCAGTTTAGTCACTGACTAAAGCTTGGGTTTGCACTGAACATCTTAATTAATGCTGTAACTAATAAATTAATTTAGCTGATGCCCATCCAGCAGTTAAACTGATTCTGTTTGAGTAAAAAAAAAAAAAAGTTTATTAAAACATAAAGAAAGAAAAGGAACACACACAAACACAACACACAACAAAACTAAACTAAAATGGACTTCCGATTTTCTCTACAGCAAATATAAGTAACAATAGTTTCTCGTACTCTATAATTTTTCCCATATTCCAAAATTTCTTCTATTTCAACAAACTCACAGAGAACATCAATCATTTTTAATTTCTACAAGGAGGATTATTAAAGATTTCCATTCAACCCTTAAGGGTTAAGGGTTAAACGGATTCTGTTTGAATAAGGCTAGGGCATGGTAATTAATAATGTACAATGCACACTCCTAATTACAGGTCTATAAGCAGATAGTACAGTTCATACACTATATGATACAGTTATCAGCAATAAAACTCTTATAAGGATGGACTTGATTTGGTTCTCTGGCTGTCCTTAGCTCTCAATAATGCAGCAGGTGGGCAGGAGACTGAGAGGTGCATTACGATGGGTTGAACGCAGCATCACATTGGTGAAAGCGTGCCACCCACCTGTACAACATACCTACAAAGTAAATATAAACAAATCAAATATGGTGGAGTGCGACACATGGGAAACACAAATCTTGTGCAAGTGGGGTTGCGATATTAATATTAATGGCCATTATTATTGTTTATTAATTTAGGGAATTTGTATATCCCAGTTTTCAGATGAGAGTCACTCAGAGTGGCCAACATAAAACTGAAATACTAAAAGAATAATTTTGGGATTCCTTATTTTGAATCCAATAGTTGGATTGATCATTTTAAGGTGATCAATTGAAAGGTGGAACAGACCAACAGGGTAAACAAGTCTGGCTTATTAAAAATTGTGGGTTGGGCCCAGATTTAAGCTGGATCAACTGTGCTGGTGGAAAATGGACTTCCCTTCCCCCTCCTTCCCATGGCAGCCCCTCCAGACCCATGAAGATGCTGCACAGAGACTCAGGAGACTGTGCTGAATGGGGTGAGCTGTGGTGTGGGGGCAAGGGGGGACCCCCCAATTGAGCAGAAGTTCCCTTCCTCTTGCAGAAGGTAGATCCTGGATCGAATCCATTAAGAGCCAAATTGCTTCTTTTATGGGGAACAAATTTGAGGACATCTTGGTTCATGTGCATTCTAGAAAGTACTCAGTGAAGTACTTAAAATAGTACTGGATGTCCATAAGAGTACCCCTTCAGTACTACTTAAAACTGCAACAGAGTAATTTCTTATTCAGAAGTGTCTTTTCAAGTGTTGGATTAAACTATGAACCACAGGGGTGGGGGCAGGCATTGGCAGATTCCCCACATTTTGTTTTCAAGAGCAAATCCCCCCTTCGAGCAAGCAAATGCAAATCCACCTCCGAGCAAATCTCACCTCCAAGAAAAAGCTCAGTATAAGCATCACTGGGGTATGAGATCAATATGTTAATTCTAATCTTACCATTTTTCTCAGGATTATTTATATGGATTAAAGTTAGATTTTGCTAAGAAACCTCAGTTTTACGTTAGGATGAATTACGTTTTCAAGCAGGATGGTTAGCCAACGCTGAGGGAAGTTAAAATCTCTCCAAGGTATTACATATTTTCAAATTTGAAAGTTACCTAGTGACGCTCTTTCTAAATACTCCATTAGAAGAGCATTAACACTTCTTCATTTTCTCTTAATTACCAGTGCTGTATTAGATGGCTGCCACAAGAAAAACCCATTTCACTTAAGATACTGGGGCTGTTCGCACAACACGTGTGGCTGCCATTTGGAATATGCAACCCCCACTTGGGAATTGTTGTGTCATGTGAACCCATTGAGCGTGGGTTATGTGACAACCCTCACATAACACATAAACTGTTTTAGGATTATACAAAGGTTGTTTAACCCTCACACAACCCATGCTTGCCAGGTCTGCATGACACAACTCCCAAGTAGGAGTTGCATATTTAATCTAGCACCCACGAGCACCACAGCGCATCCAAACCAAGGTCTTTTCTAGAGTAAAACATGACAAATGCTGAATTAACAAATGCAAATCTTCCTGGACTCTGATATACCTGTTCTGAATGAATATAGTGCAATTGTATTCACTTGTGGCATGCCTCTCTCCTCTTCAAACATTGCAACACACACACACACACACACACACACACATACACCTGAAAAAAAACACCCATTGCCCTGTCAAAAACCCCTTTTAAAGGGGACCCAGAGTTTTGACAGCTCCTTTTTCCTGAAAGGGGGTGGGATGTACTTTTGCACATTCCCAAGTAGCTAGAGTATTGGGGGAAAGTGCAAAATGTGCAGTACCCTGAGAACAGTCCAGGCAAAAAAGAAAAAGATGAAGATTTTTACCACAAAGGGGGTGTAAATCTTGCTGCCCCATTTTCGCAAGCAAAGATCCCTCGTGCCTTTGACAGCTCACCTGTTGACAGCTGTCAGGGGAAGGCAAAGGGGGGAAAACCTATATGGAGCCTCTCTGGGTCAGTGTCCAGGGTTGGTACCCAGTGGCGTAGCGTGGGTTGTCAGCACCCGGGGCAAGGCAAGTAATTTGCGCCCCCTAACCCGTGGATTGCGCCCCCTAACCCAAGAGCCGTTACAGCCGGCGGGCAGCCGCCTCTTGCTTGCGGCCCCTGCAAGCGGCGCCCTCCAGCGCCGCCGCGCCCACAGCCCGGACCGCGGGCGCTCCTTTGCCAGCTGGCCACTCGCGACCTTGGCGGATCCAGCGGCCGGCGGAGCAAGCAGAGCAGAGCAGAGCAACGGCGCCACCGACCGGGCCCGGCCCAGCCCCGGCCGCGCAGGAAGGCGAAGGCGCGGCAGGGGCGGGCGGGGCGCTCTCCACGCCCTGGAGAGCGCACCGGACAGGCGCTTCCTTCCCTGCCTCCCCGACCCGCAGCCCCGCGCAGGAGGCCCTCTGGGCTGGGGCTGCCGCGGCAGCGTAGCCCGCCCGCACACCCGGCTCACTGCGCTCGAGGCTCTGGCGCACCACCTCCCGCTCCGGTTCCGTCGCGACCTCGCCGATCATGGCCAGCAGCGCGCGGCGCCTCCCGCTGCAGGGCGCGGCCGGCGTCTCCATAGCGACAGTCCCGGCCGGCGTCCCCATGGCAACTGGCGGCCCGCTTAAGGAGATCCCGGGTCGTGCGGGGATTGGCTCTCGGAAGTGCACGTGACCTGGGCAGCCGGCGCCCGCCGCTCCCCGCGGGGCGGGGCTCCCTGCCTGCGCTGGCTCCGCGCGGGGCGCTCCGGGGACCTGCCGGCGCTTGTGCTGCAGACGGGTGAGCCAGGCAGGGGCAGAGAGCGCGCCCCCCCAGATGTTGCGCCCGGTGCGGCCTGCCCCCCCTGCACCCCCCACGCTACGCCTCTGTTGGTACCTGCTGCACTTTGGCAGCAGGCACCCCCCAGGACATTGCCCAGGCGAAGCTTCCTTTTTTGGACCTGCGGAGGTGCACCTCTGCCCTTACAAGTCTGAATAGATTTTTTAAAAAATAAAAATGAAAATAATTGCACACATTTGGAGTGCAATTTTTTTTTTTTTTTTTACAAAAAGGGGTGGCCAACCAGTGACAGTCCCTCCAATGTGCCACTTGGACACTTCAGAAGGGCTTTCACTGGCGGCAGCACGGGTGAGATCGCTAAGAGCGGCGAGGGTTGTTTTTTTGCTGCTCTTGCCAAGCACCTTGCTCGCTGCTTCACTGCACCCAGAGTGGGATCAGTCGCCCTGGTTCGGTGACACGACAACCCAACATGGGTAAAACAAACTCTAAAACAGCCCATGGGTTCTCAGGGTGGCTTATTTAAAAGCCACCGTGGGTGAAGTGGTCTGGGTTTGGATGACACGACAACCCATTGTGGCTAGTTACCCATGATGGGTTGTCGTGTCATCCGAACCAGGTTGAAGTGACCCTAAATGTAACACTAGGTACTATAATCACTCCCTCTAATAGTAATCTCAGGCTGGCGCGTGCCAACAGGATTGAAGCCAAAACAAGGCCACTGAGAAAAAAAGGAGGTGTCGGCATGCTCAAGGGAACCCCAAGATTTGCAAAAGTACAAAAAATATTTAGGGGAAACCCCTATGAGGGTAAGTCCCCACCCCACCCAAAGTCACCTAATGAGGAATGAGTATGGTCAGTGGCCACAGATTACGGATTGGATTGGGGGGGAATGGAAAACAGCAGTGGGGGATGAGGGCATGGCTGGCTGGAACACTGAGCAGGAGCACGGAACAGGAGCACTCCACCCTGCAAAATTTTGTTGGAGGTCCTATAATCCTCCTCCAAATTGGCAATGGTTACTGTTGTTCTTTAGTCTTGGAGTCAGCCAATAAAAAGCAAAACAAAAGATCAGGATCACATGGACCTGGCAGCATCCAAGGGAAGCCAAAACTTCAGGGAGGAAAATTGAGGATAGCTCCCTAGAAAAAGTGCAGGACACTAATTTGGTGGGAGTCAAAGGTGGGAATGGCACACTGCCTTCTACCAATCAGAGACACACTGGGAGGCAGCGAAGGCCAAGAGGCGCTTAGCAGTTACAACAACAGGCATGTCCACCTCATGCCTTGAGAGCCATTCCCGAACACCAAGAAGCTGAGAATAGCCATTGTTTAAAAAATTGTGGGGAGGAGAGAGAAGAGAGGATGAAGGTTGAAAACAGGTCAGACGACCTCTAACAGCGGCATTAGGTTTCCTACAGAGGGTTTGTGGGCTCCAAAAGAACAGCAAAGGGAAACCATGGCTGGTGGAGTCTAGCCAGAAAGGAGTAGAAGGAATTTCACAATGGGATGGTTTGATACTGCCCCAGCTTCTCGTTTCCATGCAAACATTTTGCTGCCTGCATCTCTCCACACAAAAGCCCATTAAAATGCTTGCCAACAGATAAAAGTGAGGCTGACACTCTTGTTTGTGTGCAGTGGCTCAGCGGTTCAAGCTTCATATCATTAGAGAGTCTTTCTATTACTTTTTTTTAAAAATGGTTTCATGCGAGGATAAAAACGGTGTGTGTTTTTGCCTCTAACAAATTGTTTCCATGGAGAGTCCCAAGTTCAATGAATCACTACATGGATCAGTTCCAAGGCTCAGAGAGAGAGAGAGAGAGAGAGAGAGAGAGGGAGAGAGAGAGAGCTTCCCCCCCCCCCCACGGGCAAGTGCATAGCAACAAGCATATCACCATCCTCTCTTACAAGAGCTCTCCTTCTTTTGCTTTTTTACCCCCACAGCCCATGCATTGACCCTGGCTAGATTCTGATGAGATGGAGCTCGAAATGGTGGTTGCGGGGTGGGGTGTGTGTGGGTGTGTGTGTGTGCAGTCGGAGAGAGTTATTTTCAGTTTTATCAAAAGCACAACTAAGTGCTAACCATCATCTTCCCCTCTCCATTTAGTACCACTGCAGACTAGTTGGTGAAACATATATCTCTTATATATTTAATTAAATACCAGATAATAAGCAAATGTGTAGGTTGGTTGTTGTTGTTTTAATTGTCACTGTTTTTGAGATTTCCACATGTTGTGCGAAATCTGGAAGATAAAAATGAATTGTGGGGAGGGGGGGGATCAGGGGTCAGACCAGCCCTGGATTAACCATCGAGCAATATAAACATGTGCTTAGGGCACCAAGGGAAGCGGGGCACCACAGAGTACCAGAGAACCACACATTTTTGCATTTGCATTTCCCCCCTTCTAACAGTTTTATTTTAAAAAATGCATAAAACAGTGATGGAAATTTGTATTTCTTTCTGTTGCCCTAGTTATCAGTAAGTAATCGGCTTATATTGCTTGCTGCTATTTAGTGTTAAATAAATATAATAAAAACAGTTTATATTTAATATAGTTGTGTGTTCTGGCGTGGGGGATGGCCTTGAAGAAAACTGAGTTTTTAATGTCTTATTTCACCTTCAGCAGTTATTGAATCTTAATGTTTTGCCAGCTAAGCAATGGAAGGGCCGAGGGGGCACCATTATTGGGCTGTGTTTAGGGCATCAGCTGGCCTTAATCCGCCCTGGGTCAGACAAATGAAAGAAGTCCCTGTTAAAGAAAGAGAAGGTAGAGTAAGAGATCCTCCATTTTATAGTGTGTATCTGAAGCAGAGAGCAGATGGGACCATGGGTGCAAAAGCAGCAGAGGCCCTTCTGATGGCACTACTCAAGGGAGATGGGCACTCAGAGAACTTTGTAACATGCAGCTGCAGTGTAAGGAGTAGCCTGCCTCTTGGGTACCCTAGATCAGTAAACAGTACAATATTAACAGGTTTTCATACTGTTGTTTTTCTGGAAACAAACTGAAAAGGTTGATGATGGTTCCTTTTGTTTCCACCTTAAATAAACCAGCTGATGACAAACTGGAGGCGTTCTGGATTGACTTCAGTTTTGGAAGTGAGACCATTACCTTTTACTTGGAGAGCTATGAAGTAAAAAAAAAAAAAAAAAAAAAAAAACCCACACCAGCCAATCCTTGGATTCTTTGTGCTTAGCTTTACTTGAAAATTTACTCTAGATTATCCTTTATCAGGGCACTCTTTGGGAGTCGGTGAGGTTGCCAAAGGAAGACATCAGTAGTTACTACCTGCAAAGTGAGACTACAACAAAGACTACTTATACTCAAGGGGGGGGGGATGCATAAATTGACCTTGCATGAGTCGTGTCAGTTGCAAATATTACCAGTTATCAGGAAACAGATACTTGCTATATTAAGAATAATACTCTCTCATATTACTAGAAGCCGGGGTCATCCCATGAAGCTGATTGGTGGGAGATTCAGGACAGATAAAAGGAAGGACTTCTTCACACGGCACATAGTTAAACTATGGAATTTGTTTCCACAAGATAAAGTGTTAGCCACCAACATGGATGTTCTTAAAAGGGGATTAGACAACGATGAGGCTATCAATGGCAGCTAGTCATGTAAGCAGGCCTGTGGCTTATGCTGGCTCAGCTTGTCTGAGCGTGGAAAGCTAAGCAGGGTCAAGCCTGGTTGTTACTTGGATGGGAGACCCCTCCTCTAGTTTCCTGCATTGAGTAGGGGGTTGGACTCGATAGCCTTGTAGGTTCCTTCCAACTCTATGATCTATGAATCTATGATGGCTATCTATTACCCCCAGTATCAGAGGCAGTTTGTCTCTCGATACCTGTTGCTAGGGAACACAAAGAAGAGGGTGCTGTTGCCCTCATGTCCTACTTGTGGGCCTCTGTGGGAATAGGATGCTGGACTAGATCTGCTTTTGGTCTGATCCAGTATTACTGTTCTTATGGTGGATGGGAAGTAGGAAATGTGTTTGCTCGACAAGCGGAGTTTTGAAAGCTCTTTGGATCATAACTTGGTCAAAGGCAGCTGCTGATAGTCTTCTTGTCATTCCACACTTAGCTGCTATTTCCTTGCTGCTCCTGTCCTGTGAACTTATGCAATAAAACAGTTCTGAGCCCTGCTGGCAGTGAGTAGGCGACCACCACACACGCCCACTCCATTCTGAGGACAAGTGTGGCAATTCCCTGCCTTCACTCTCTAAAAAGGCAGGAAAACCTCACTGCTAAGTCAGGATCTAAAGGATTTGGGCATGATGTGTGTGGCTTCTATGAAGCAGTGTAGTCATGAGTTACTATTACTAGTCATCCTACTGGAATATAGATCAGTCCGTCATAAGAACTGCCTTGCTGGAACAGGCCAAGGTCCAGCTAGTCTAGTATCCAGCTTCCAATGGCAACCTGCCAGATGTTTCTGAGAAGCTCACAAGCAGGGCACTGAAAGTGATGGCCATCCCTTGTTGTATGTCCCCAGCCTCTAGAATTCAAAGATCTACTGCCTTGGAACATGGAGGTTCCATTTAGCTATCATGGCCAAAAACTATTGAAAGACCTAGCCTCTGGGATTTTTTCAATCTTAAAAAATCCCAGTCATTTAAACTAGTCGCCCTATCACCACATTAGCCTCTACAACAGCCCGTTCTGGCCAGGCCTCCCCCCCACACACACACACCAGGAGTCTTCCCTCATCTTGGATCAAACCTCGCATTAACTGATATGAACAAGTTAAATGGTTTGGTATGCACCCCACATAGCTGTCTCATTGTTTTCTTCTTGCAGTTAAAAGGCAGTAGAACAGGGCTTTAACAAATTCTTTTGAGAGCAGCAATTAAGACAAACAGCACCTCAGGTCCTATAAAAATGCTGAGGTACTTTATCGCACAGTTGTTAACAGGCACACATTAGCTCTAAATTATTTTTAATCACAAGTCTATTGTCTTTTTTACACTTCTAATAATAAAAATGAAAAGTTGGGGCGCTGCTGTTAATTAATTATTTAAAATCTTTTCCAAGCTCCCTTCCCTTCATCCTTGCGGACACCAGGCTAGTGTACAAGAGTATGATAAGAAATGGAAGCAAGAGGGCAGAGCAGCTAGGAAGCAATAAAGAACTGACAGAGGGGGCTTTAGGAGAGAGTTGATCTATATAAGCAGTGGGCCTGTGGCTCACGCTGGCTCAGCTTGTCTGAGCGTGGATAGCTAAGCAGGGTCAGGCCTGGTTATTACTTGGGTGGGAGACCCCTCCTCTAGTTTCCTGCATTGAGCAAGGGGTTGGACTCGATGGCCTTCCAACCCTATGATCTATGAAATCTATGGAAAGAGAGGACTTTGCAGGGGTGTGCTGATAACTACCAAATGAACAACTCTATGGCCATGTAGATGCAGCTTCTCTGTTTCTCCAAGTGTCTGTCAACTTGAAGGAGATTCAGTTTACTAGTACTGTACCGATATGTTTGTCCATGGCTTTCTTCTTTTTTGTGTGTGCTAAAAATGTGGGAGGGGAACAAAAAAAACAAACAAACACCTTCCCACACATAGAAAAATCCACCAAAACATGTTTTGGGGGCTAAATGAATCCCAGAGGCTATGGCAGCCAAACTATATTTTTGAACTATTTTTCCCTCTCTGTCTGTGTCAGGAAACTGGTGCTGCATTCTTCTCCTATCTCCGCCTTACTCCCCTCCCCATACACCTTAGCAAACATTGGATGGGAGACCCCTCCTCTAGTTTCCTGCATTCAGCAGGGGGTTGGACTCGATAGCCTTGTAGGCTCCTTCCAACTCTATGATCTATGAAATCTATGCCCACATCATCAAGGTGAGGCCAGAGGACTCAGCCGCAAAGACGTCTGGTCTGGCAGTTCTCCCCAGTCCTTTCCTCTCACAAAACCGCTAAAGGAGTCACAACTGGGAGAACAGAACCATCTCCTGTCCCCTCAAGGCCATGACCACCAACTTTCCTGTGGGAAAGATCCCAGAAGAAAGGGGAGGCAGGCAGGTGAAGATCGCCTCAGGCCTCTGCTCCAACTGGACTCCCCTTCCCTCCCCCAAAACCCACAGTGCTTCCTACCATCCATTGCCCTGTGGGATGGAGCCTTAATGAGTGGTTATTTTGATATTGTTTCATAGGATGGAGCCTTAATGAGTGGTTATTTTGATATTGTTTGATATTGTTTATTGATGTATTGTTGTCTTACTTGTAAGCTGCCTTGGTAGGATTTTATCCTGAATTAATAATAATAATAATAATAATAATAATAATAATAATAATATATATATATATATATATATATATAAATTACATATTATATAATTCATATCTAATTAATTATAATTAGAATAGAATAAATATAATAAATAAATGTCACTCTGAAGGATTTGTCAGACTTATAGCAAAAGGCAAGGCAACAGGTGGGGCAGGGGGAAGACAGAGACTTTGGCTGGTACCCTTGTTTGTTGCCAGGGAAACCAGAGTACTGATGAAGCTGCTAGCCTTCACTGCTAAGCTGAAAAGGATGAGGGAGTGCCCAAAATACAGGATGCAGTCTTACACATAGGCTTTCTTTCTTTCTTTCTTTCTTATGGATCCAAATGGAAGGGACTAGTAATCTATATGGGAGGAAGGCTAGAGCTGCTATTTAACTCAGATCAGCATTCTTGGAATTCTACCTAATGAACCATCAATTTAATATTTGGGATGGGGGGGAGGTAACATTTGAGGGAAGGAAATGTACTTCCCTTCTCTACCCCCACATGGTACAGGTCCATCTTCCATCCCTCTTTGGCTCCATTTCCCCCTCCCCTTCCTCTTCAGCTTTTTTCCCTCTCCCTCTTCATCTATCAGACAATGTAACTTAGTACATTGCTAGAAGAGGAGACAGCCCTAAACTATCCAAGAGCTGGATGGCCTGGATGACTTCCTGGAATCTGACTGGGTGGAAGAGATGGAGCTCATTCACTGGGGGGGGGGGGCTTTTATGCATGTGACTAGGAGAATGCCTGTCATAACGATGGGTGGGGCATATGAGGAGCACCTTGGAGGGGCTGTCAGCAGTGGAGGCTCATGGCCAATCTAACTGGTGGGGCAGAAAGGGGAGCACCAGAGGTGGAGCCAAGGACACCTGTTTTGCTACACAAGCCTTTTGCTACACAGGTCAACCCAGCAACCTCCCCACCCAGACATTTCTCCAGAATAACACCACAGAGAAGGCAATTTGTGGCAGAGCCCACTTATTGAAAGCAAAGGTTGCGGAGAGAGGAAGAAACCCATTTTACACACAGGCAAACCGAGGCAGCAGGCAATTAAAGTCAATGACTATGAGAGAGATAGAATTTGGATTACATAATTGCAGCATACAAAGTTCACGGAACGAACAGAGAGCAGGCTTCTTCTTTTTTAAAGTGGCTTAAGAAAACACACCCCAATTTATCCTGTAACAACACAGAGAATGGCATTTGTAGAAGAGCCCACTTCTTCAAGATTTAAAGTAAATGGCGGTGGGAGAGCAAGTAACCCATTTCATACACAGGCAAACTGAGGCAGCAGGCAATTAGAGTCAAGACTGCAACAGAGAGCATTTGGGTTACATAATCACAGGGTTTTTGTGTTTTGTTTTGTTTTTAAGTGTGGCCCAACAAGCATCAAACAGTAGGAATTTAGCTAAGAATATATATTCCAAGGCATTAATTTGCACTACCAAAAGGAAAGGATTTTTAAAACTGCATGTTCACAATGTGACTGAGAGGCATTATACAGCAAAACAAAATGGATTCCAAGCATGGTCGTCAATGAGATTAATTAGTTAAGGCAAGGAAAATGTGGGCCAAAAACAGGCCCCAATTTACAAACAGGCCCCAATTTACTGTCAAACCGGCTTTCATGCTCTCCAAAAAAAAAAGAAAGGGGGGAAAAAGCAGCAGTGAGCCAAAAAACGACTCGCGATCCTGGTGGGGAGGGGGAGACAAGTCAGCCCTGCTGCAATGTCCCCTGCGATACCTGCAGGAGGACCACGCAGGAAGGAGCAGGAGGGAAGGAGGCAGGCAACAATCCACAGCGAGCCCAATCGTCTGCCAGGCGCACTGTGAATTGTTCGCACAACAACCAGCCCACCCTGGCTTATTGCCAGGGTGGGCTGGTGTGACGTACGAACATGCCCATTATTAACTCATAGTTCTGGGCTTGCACGTAACGGCAACCCACGATTCAACACACCATGGTTAATTAAACCATGTGTTATTGTTATGTGCAAACCAGGTCATTATCGCTTTTGTGATTTCCATTTGGGGACCATTGCCATTAACAACTCAAAAAGACAATGTTCGCTACTTACCCAAAGCCATTATCCCACTCTCAGATATATACTTGCTTAGATGAAGGTAAGAGGCTCTTAGCGTCTTCTTTTTTGCTATAGTGGTAAATTTTGAAGTGCCGGAGCTCATCATGGGCAGCTCCCATAACCATACTCCCAAGGAGAATCCATACTCAAGCCTCGAGGAGATATACATACTCATGTTTCCAGGAGATATACATACATGTACGGTATATAGATACTGCTTTTCTATTATTTATACTCAAAGGAGCTAATACTCTGGTTTAAAACTCCATCATGAAACACAGACATTTCAGTGGTAGAGCACTTACTTTGCATGTAGGAGGCCTCAGGTTTAATCCACAACATCTCCAGGTAGAGCTAGGAAAGACCCCTGCCTGAAACCCTGGAGAGCTGCTGCCAGTCAGTGTCAGCAATACTGGGCTAGATAGACCAAGGGTCACACTCAGTATAAGGAGGCTTCCTATGTCCCTATGTATGTAAAAGAATCAAACTGCTAATAAAATCTCTCCATTAGGTTTACAGGGCATGACTGCAATTCTATCTATAGTTACCTGGGAAGATATCAAACTCCTGGAGCTGTGCTCCCCTATGTTCTCCCTATACTGCCCCCACCCTGAGTCCCCCCACTTGTAGAAAATTGAATGGATTGACAAAGAGGAAATGGAATGGATTGACACTGACAAGGCTAGGACAGAGATGTACGGAATTCTCACCTTCCTACATTCCAGGAAGAACAGAAGAGTCTTGTGGCACCTTCATGGCCTAACACATTTATTTATTCTAGCACAAGCTTTCGTGGGCAGTGTCCAGTTCAGGACACCCTGAAACCCATGATTGCTCAAACCTGCCCCCAGTGAAAGCCTCCTGTAAAATCACTTATTTCTAGTGGTCTGACATGAACAATCCCCCACTGTAGGGAAGGTATCAAAAGACATAACTCCAACCCCACCTCCATTTTCCCTCCCTGTTTTTATTCCTCTTGCTGCTGCTGCAATAGTTTCCAGGGCCATCTAACTTGTGCCTGGGTCAAACTACAGATCTAAACACTGCCACAAATCATTATCTGAGGGTATATTCATCCTGAGTTACAGAGCTAGTCCAGCCAGCAAGTTGATTACCAGGAGGAAGTCTCCCTTCTCAGCGACAACCTAGGAAGAAGAGTTCCCAGTGCAGGCCTGTGGCTGCTGGTGGGGCCAGGTGCACCCAGTGAGCTTGCTGTGGTCAGTGGCCTGCATCTGGCCAGTCAGCAGCTGCACACCTGCACAGCATTGTCCAAGATGCCTCTGCTGCCCCATAAGCCACATCTGTAAGACAAGGGAAGTTTTCCATTCCAGTATGCTGCTTAGGTTTGTTTTGACCTTCTAATGTGCTTACCGCATCCTGGGCCTACAGCACAGCAGCAAGACCAGAAACAGAAAGTGATTTGTTGGCAGAGACAATGTGCAGCCCACTTAAAAGCTCAGATCCAGACTTTTCCATAGATCCCAACCACGGAGCCCACTGCCCAGCACCATTTGATTACTTTGACTGGCTGTTTATATGGGGCCCGAGAGAGGGAGGAAGAAGCTGGATAGAGCAATCCATCACAGTCTCCATTCTAATCCATTTAAGGAGCTGCCTACATCCGAATTCCGTTTGGAGAATCAAATAGGACACACTGACACATGACCCCGCGGTTGCCTCAAGCATGCTGCAGGCAGCAGTGGAAGCATGCATCTCTTTGCCCTTCAAGAAAGAGGAGGGAGGGAGATCTGGCACAGGCTGTAGAGCAGTGTTCTCCAACCTTGGGTCCCCAGATGTTTTTGACCTACAACTCCCAGCATGCCCCAGCCAGATCTGGCTGGGGCATGCTGGGAGGTGTAGGCCAAAAACATCTGG